>JAVTVY010034192.1:0-138244 GCA_036873755.1 Hanleya hanleyi
TTATACAACACACGGGAAAATGCCTATATGGGGGGGTCATTTTTTGGTGAATTTTACTATGGGTTGTTTGGTCGATGGGAAGGGTACCGGAGCTAAGCTGTGATTTTTTTTTAAGTTCACGGAGGTCTGGATAGGCCCATAGGCCCATACTGGCTCTGGGGGATAGGTCCATACTGAGAAATTCCCACATTCATTGCGGTATGGGTTGTTTGATCTTGTTTTTCACGTCTCACCACATAGAACACGATGGGAGGGGTCTCGAATCTAAACGCTGAAATTTTTTGAAAAGTTCACGGGGGTCTGTATAGGCACACAGGCCCATACTGGCTACGGGGGATAGGTCCATACTGGGATATTCACACATCTTCGTTGCGATATGGGTTGTTTGGTCTTGTTTTTCACGTTTCACCATGTAGGACACGATGGCAGGGGTCCCGGAGCTAAGCGATGAATTTTTTTGAAAAGTTCACCGAAGTCTGGATAGGCCCATAGGCCCACACTGACGATGGGGGATAGGTCCACACTGGGAAATTCGCACATGTTCATTGTGACATGGGTTGTTTTGTGCTGTTTTTCACATCTCACCATGTAGAACACGATGGGAGGGGTCTCGAAGTTAAGCGGTATAATTTTTTTTGAAAAGTTCAGGTACCGGGTAGGTCTGTATTTAGGCCGATAGGCCTACTGGCTCAGTGCATAGGTTCATACTGGGTTGATATTTTGGGGTCTAGGTGAGCCGCTATAGGTCCTATGGTGTCGTATAAGGTCTTATTTTGAAGCTCCCGTGGAGGAACACCCGGCTGTATCGTTCTCATTATTAGGTGCATGCGCCGTCTGGCGGTAATATAGAAAGCAAGCATTTTAGGGGGTGCGTGGGGGTGTGTTTGGGGTAGAGATGGACCACTATTGGTCCGAATGGGTCGTGGGAGGTGTCATTTTGTAGTTCTCGTGATGCAGACCACGATTAGAGGGATGAACACGTCATATGGGACGTCATTGGTGACGTCAACAGTGCGAGTAGTACCCAAAGTGGACATTTTGAGGGTGTCAAGGAAGGTATTTGGGGTAGAGATGGACCATCCTTCGTCCGAAGGTGTCGTGTGGGGTGTCATCTTGTAGTTCTTGTGGTGCAGACCACGATTTCAGGGATGTTCACGCCATCTTTGACGTCGTTGATGACGTAATCAGTACGAGTAATAGCGAAAGTGGGCATTTTGGGGCAGTGAAGAAAGGTTCTTGGTGTAGAGATGGACCATCCTTGGTCCGAATGCGTCGTGTGGGGTGTCATTTTGTAGCCCTCGGGGTGTAGACCCCGCTTTGAGTGATCCCACAGCATCTGTGACGTCATCGGTGACATCATCGGTACGAATAGTAGCGAAAGTGGCCATTTTGGGGCAGTGAAGGAAGGTACTTGGTGTAGAGATGGACCACTATTGGTCCGAATGTGTCGTATGGGGTGTCATCTTGTAGTTCGCGTGGTGGAGACCACGATTTGAGGGATGTCCACTGCATCTGTGACGTTATTGGTGAAGGATTAGTAGTATAAACGCGCATTTCGAGCCATATTAACCTTGCGGTGCAATGCGCAATAAGTGTATGCACGCGTGTGTGTAAGTGAGTGAGTGAGTGAGTGAGTGAGTGAGTGAGTGAGTGAGTGTGAGTGAGTGAGTGAGTGAGTGAGTGAGTGAGTGAGTGAGTGAGTGAGTAGTGAGTGAGCGAGTGAGATTCGACTGGACTAATGTATCGTCCGTTTTCATTATTTTGCGCATGCGCAGTCTGGCCGAAGTATAGAAAGCAGGCATTTTCGGGATTCGTGGGGGTTTGTTGAGTAATTGAGGGACCATCCGTGGTCAAATGGACCGTGTGGGGTATCAGTGTGAAGCTCTCGTGGGTCAGACTGGCTTGTTTTTTTTGGAAGTCGCGCCAATCTGCGCATGCGCAGTTGGCCAGTGGGTTTTTTCGCCGTTCCTTCATCTTCCATCCTGGTACCGTGGGTTATACATCCGGGGTTTTCCATGTTTACTGTCACGTGACCGGAACCGGAAGTTGTCACAAGACAGGTGGCGCCCCGATATTGACCTACTACTTCCGACAGGGGACGCCATCTGTCTTGTGACAATTTCCGGTTCCGGTCACGTGAGAGTAAACATGGAAGATGAGAACCCGGATGTAAAACCACAGTACACCGTCGTTAGTGCGTCGATGCGTTAAGAAGGGCGTTGGGAACGCCTCACGAACGTTGTGCACGCCTCACTCACTCACTCACTCACGCACTCACTCACTCACTCACTTACTCACACTCACTCGCTCCCTCACTCACACACACGCTCGCATACACTCATTGCGCATTGCGCCGCTAGGTCAATAGGGTGCGAAATGCGCTTTTATACTACTAATCCTTCACCAATGACATCACAGATGTTGTGGACATCCCTCCAATCGTGGTCTCCACCACGGGAACTACAAGATGATACCCCACACAACGCATTCGGACCAATAGTGGTCCATCACTACACCAAATACCTTCCTTCACTTCCCCAAAATGGCTACTACTCGTACTGATGACGTTACCGATGACGTCACAGATGCTGTGGACATCCCTCAAATCGGGGTCTACACCCCGAGAACTACAAAATAACACCCCACACGACGCATTCCGGCCAAGAATGGTCCATCTCAACACCAAATACTTTCCTTCACTGCCCCAAAATGCCCACTTTCGCTATTACTCGTACTGATGACGTCATCAATGACGTCATAGATGACGTAAACATCCCTCAAATCGTGGTCTGCACCACGGCTACTACAAGATGGTACTCCACACGATGCACTCGGACCAAGGATGGTCCATCTCTACCCCAAATGCCTTCCTTCACACCCTTAAAATGCCCACTTTGGCTAAAACTCGTACTGATGACGTCACCAATGACGTCACAGATGACGTGGACATCCCTCAAATCGGGTCTACACCCCGAGAGCTACAAAATGACACTTCCCACGACTCATCCGGACCAATAGTGGTCCGTCTCTACCCCAAACACACCCACACGCACCCCCGAAATGCCTGCTTTCTATACGACGGCCAGACTGCGCATGCGTAGAATTTTGCAGACGGACAGTCGAGTCCTCCTCTACGAGACCTTCAAAATAAGACCTCATACGACACCATCGGAACGCTAGGGGCTATATTGTATGATACAGGCCCCTATTGTAGGGGTAAAGTCCGTGTTCCGCTTTTTATATTTTTTTCTGGAGAAACTTTTACATACCCCCACCCATAATTTGATAGGCAGACCCCGATAAGCCCGGGGGCCGATATTAGCCATTTTGGATAGGGTTGATAGGAGTTTTCCCCTATTGTAGGCGTAAAGTCCGTGTTTCGTTTTTTATATTTTCGGGGACAAATCCTAATTTTACATGCACCCACCCATGGCTGGTTTGCACTGGAGGAGCGGGACACCTCACTCGACCCAATCGGTCGACTAGCGTCCTGGAGAACTTCCCCCGGTTCCCCGCGTATTTGAGTTTACTTTCTCTCCGCGAAGGCTTTTGTGACCGCATCACTGCCTGATCGCATCACCGCGGAGGAATACATGCCTCATAGAAACCGGAAGTAACGTCACCATGGCAACCACTTGCGCAGAACACCTGCGCAGACAGACCTCTCCGCTGCCCGTTTTTTTCTGCGCATGCGCAGTGAGGAGCCAAAGAACGAATTCGTCTTTTATATACTACTCATGTGTTAAATTCAGCATTGTAAAGTGTTGTATTGCTCCTGATACAACACTATAATATTGGATAGAACACTTATTTCAACACATTCTGAGAGTGTTATAAATATAACAGTTTATATAATGTTGTCATTCCTCGGACATTTATAATGTTAAATACAACGCTTTCATCTTAAGAGTGTATTGTCGAATTATTTACGCTCAGCTCCACTGTTAATTGATGAGTTTCTCCGTCACGCGACACAGTGAATGTTCATACTTACACAATGGCGTTTAAAGATACGAATTCTTTGATAATAAAATCTCACCTATCACCGGGTTATTCATTGCAGCGATTCCTTTCTAAACTGATTTGGCATCAGTATCTGATATCCATAGTTTGATATAGACATTCAGAATGAAGACGTTTGATCTAGTATCAACTGGTTAGTATAAAAAAGTATACTAGGCGCCTAATGTATAGATTGTTGACTTGGGAATCGTACCTAAAATGTGCGGTCATAGTTGTTTTACAGCAACTCCAGGAGAGGGATTGTTATATCGTACAGGAACTAGGACAGAAAATATCAATATAGAAGAAAATCGAAACAAGTACAGGAAGACAAAATAAGATATGGTTTCGAGAAAAGAAGATAGAATCTCTCAAATTCCGTGATATCATGCTATCAACGATTAAATGCAAATTACAAGATAAAAGCTAATAGGCTTACATGAAAGTAAATGAATTATATTCATGACCTATTGCTCAATGAGTCCACGGTATTGTCGGAGGTGCCATTAGATATTTTTATCTCTTCATGAATTCAGACCTTTCTCATCATCGCTGGAGAAGACTAGATGTGCACATGCTGTGAACAATTCCATTGCAAAGGATAAAACAGGCGTTGAGTTCGGGTAAATATTTTAAGATTCCTGAATAGCCTTGTTGTGCAGAGCAGGGTGAAAGTAATTTTCAATTTACAATTTTCAAGTCTAATTTCACACTTTCACTGTTTAAACGTTAAAATGTTATTGCATTTCTTTGTTAAATATTTCTAAAAAAAATTCTCATTCAAGGGACTCACCCGAAATTTAACACCATATAAAAAATGGGATCCAATATGCTTGTCGAAGTTAGGAATATATAAAATGGAATGTGCCTATTTAATAACCTTAATTGTAATAATCTTCGAAACTTAATAAATGACGAGTTTTATCATTGGCCAATATTGTACGGCCATATGAACATGTAGCCAATTATGCCCGAATATTTCTGCTTGTGAATTGTTGGCACCATGCCAATTATTATTATTTATTATGATGTTATTTCGTGCCAAATTTTCTTTACACGTATAATATTATTTTGAACTCAGTTTCGCAGTGACGTAAAATGGCGAAGATCTAAACACTATTTTCACGCTGATCCGCCTTGATCACGCTTTCCCACCTTAATAATTTTGAAGGTGTTCTTCGCAGATACCTAAGCCTATAGTTAAAACACATTATGCCTCTTTGCTCGACGATAAGTTTTGGGCGTGGCAGTCTAACCCAGAAAATACCCCCCCCCCGCACACACACACAAAAACACACAAAACGGTGTCGTCGGCCAGCGCTTCCGATCAAAGTGTTGATCAACCTGGGAAAGATTATGATAGTCAGTTGCATAAAAATGAAATTTATAGTTCATCAAAATGTGGTCATATTTTTGTTACAAGAGAAAATCCTCCGTATAAATAGGAGCACATTTTGATGAACTATAAATTTCATTTTTGTGAAAAATATGTAGGCCTCAAACCAAAATCATATTATCCCACATGATATTAAGAAGTTTGATCATTTGAAAGTACCAAGTTTGATTAACGTGTCATATTTTTGCGACAAGAGAAAATGTTCTCTATAAATGCCTCAAACACCAAATAAGGCCAGGGAGAATATTTTGATGAACCATAACTTCATTCTTACAATCAGCTGACCATCACCCTTTTTTTTCAGGCTGATACTTCTGTATCTATTCTTCAAGAAAAATATGAACTTGCAGGTTATTGATTGAAAACAGGAATCAGCTTTTAATTACTGCCGTCACATGCAGACAAAGGAGTTTTTTCCATATAAACATCCCATATCCTTTATTCATTCGAGTTTCACACCAAAGTCTACCCACCCCACTGTCGACATCAACTGACGGAGCCAGTTCCGAACCACTCTCCTCCAAGGGTGGTCAAATTGGGTCATACCATGTCATGAATAAGGTCTTGCAAACAAAGCGTTCACAACGAAACTTCGTAACTCGATTGAGTGCTGATTCGCATAGCTTTTCTTTAATCTGCTATTTGGAGGTAAAATTAACGATGGCGCAAACAATTCAAGGTTGTTTTTGTTTTCGGGTGAGTATAAGCCATCATTATTTCAGTGTTCAATCTGTCTTGCCAATATGATCAGCTCGACCATATCGCTGCCATCCCCGCCCCCTACCCCAACCCGCATTTTGAACGCCAACTGTTCACTTAGGAGATGGTGATATGTACAATGTAAAACGAAATATCCAGCTGGGACCCTATTTTTGGAAAAAAAAGTGATCAAGTTGGCGATTACATTTGTATATACCTTGGTCAAAGATCAACGTTAAAAGGAGACAGGATCGGAAATGGCGATAGTAGGTCGAAACTGATACCGCTCATTAAGAAATGTAACCATATTCTCCACGTTTAAGTACATCGTCAGCTAAATTACTTTGCTAAGAAATTCTATAGACAAATGCACTGCGATCCTGATAATGATTTTGCCAATCAAACCGTTCCCTTTTGAGACAGATGGATCGGAACTGGAACCTCGTCCATACTCCACCTTTAAATTTGAGAGCACATTTTTATAGTTTGTTTATAGTTTGTGTTCTGGATAGACTGGGAGCAAAGTTGCCCTAAAATATATGTCTATTATGTTTTCCAGGTATTGTGGGACCGCGAAATCATGGGGAAGAAGAACCCAGTGTCATTGCAGAGCGCTATTTGGTGGAGGAACAATTTTTTCGGTATTAGAGGCAGGGACGAGCATCACAAGTTGAGGTGGGGTGATCTAACCATTGAGGTGGATGTTGATGGCAGGCGATACATCTTGTATAGGGAACGGGACACCAAAACTCGAAAGGATCCGGGTGATGAGAGAGCTTTTCCTCCAAGGCTATATGAGACACCAGGAAGTCCGGATACCTGCCCTGTGGAGCTCCTGTTGGAATACACTCACAGGTAAATATCAAAAGTCTTCTTGTATCTCAGTTTACTCACACCTCGGTAAGGCCTGATCCAGTCTGAGTTAGTCGGCCCTCATCTTTACACACCAAGTCGAACACTGCAGTAGCACGCACATAAACGTTGGTATAGTATTTAAATTCATAGTTGAAGATGTAAAAACAAATCCATTCACATTTTCGCAGAGGCAAAATCTAGGTCTATACAGAGAAAATTTAGAAAATAGCTACATCTCACACTCAAATGTGTTTCTTTTCTTTTATAATTCTCTGGGAATCAAAAAAAAATCTGGAATAGAATGCACAATGTTTCTATGTTAGTGGTACGGTACTAGAGCTGTAACAGCACACTTGTTGAGCCCCACTTCTGTTTGTTCATTCAGGAGGCCTCTCGATATGTGCAAACCGGACTCCCCGTTTTATGTACAGCCAAACAAGTTCTACCAAACTAGCAAGAGCGGTGTTTGGTACAAATGTCAGCGTATGGGAGAGCACAGCTTGGAGAAGATAATGAAGGAGATGGCCAAGGAAGGAGGATTACCAGGGCGAAAAACAAATCACTCGGGGAGGAAAACAACAGTAAAGCGGTTACGAGAAGCATCCATTGACCCCGTTGACATAATGCAACTCACTGGACACAAAAATGTTCAGAGTTTGAATCATTATAGCAGTGTAACAGAGAAAAAACAACGTCAGATGTCCGATATCCTGGTAAAGGCGGGTAAAACAGACGAGGAAATGCCTTCTACGTCCAACAAAGACAACAACAACGACGAGGACTTTCCCGACGATTTAGATGCGGACGCGCTTCTGAAATCGATCGAGAATTACGAGTGCCAACCGATTAGAGGAAATAATTTAAGCACGAACAGCGGATCGGAAACTTCCGAGTTTGTACTTAGTACACAGTCTCTTGGCCTGTCCAATCCGTGGCACATTTAATATCACAATAAATTTGGGTGGAAATGGATGCTAAATTCAATTTCTTGTTTATAAAGGTAGATGAAATACAGTTGAAATCTTGATAACTTTGGAAGCAAATCAATGGTTTTATGCGCCCGTTGGCTGAAAGATACGCTTTAAACTACACCTTGACAATTGAGTTGATTTGTCCAAAGTTAGTGTTATGAACTTCAGTTCAGTTTCGCAATACAACATTGTCTGTGATATATCGTATCCATGATTTATTTATACGTGGAATTATATATTTTGTCGTTGAAACATCAACTTGACTCGTGTTGTATCTTGTGTCATTTCATGTATAATCAATAGGTAATTATACACTGTTGAGTCCAATATGGATTTTTTATTGTACTCGTCCACGTTGTGTTGAAAATCCGTATTGGACTCGACGCCCGCGGCGTCTCGTCCAATACAGATTTTCAACACAACGTGGACTCGTACAATAAAAATCCATATTGGACTCAACATTGTATAATAACCTCATAGTATCAGCCTCGGGAAAAAGTATGATGGTTAGCAGATTATAACGAGAGATCCTGAAGAATCTTGGCGCTCACCATTGTGCGATAATTGTAAGCTAATGACAATCTAGGATCTTTTGTCCATTGTTACTAAGAACAAACGATTGATTTGTAATTTTGTTTACAGAATTACGAATATGAGAGAAAAATGATCGAAATAGGGACACTGCAAAACACCATGATATGATCTTTATAAGTTTCGGGAGTTTCAAGATGTACTTGATGTCGGTTGTTATAGTACAAGTGAAATGAGCAAAGTTAGCCTGAAAGTGGATGTCCGGAGGATCCTTCGTCTTCGTTTTGTAGTATTTTTTTTTTTTTTTTTTTTTTCGCACGTCATCATTGGTTACTGGAAGCGAAGACAAATCTCTTAGACACCTTTTCATGAGCTATGAAACATACTTAAGATTTTATAATTATGAACGAATGCTGTTTACTAGGCTAGTTTGAGATATCTCTTTTAAGATACCATGCTCGAAAATAGTGAGATGGTACAAAACTTAATACTGAAGGGATCCGGTACATGCTGTAATGTTGAAACTTTGAAAGTGTCTGAATCCTGATTATCTACTTTGGATCGAAACACGCAGTAGTCTACAGTTGTCGAGTTGTGACGTTGTGTCACAAGAGTGAAGTTCCTTCGTGTAAACGATCCGTCGGCAGAGTCCACTTGCAACGGCATGGACTAAAGTAAACTGATCTAAAATTGAATGAAATACATATTAATTCGGAATCATTTGAACTCCTTGATATAGAAGGTGAAAGTATGGATATTCTCTATAGTCAATATATAGAATACGCTCCAATGTTTGATCGGCCGAATCTTGTGCTGCAACATCTCAACTCTGGAAAACCGTATTAATTTGAAGCGTCACTTGATTTTCGAATCGGACCAAAAAAGTATCTTGCAAAACTGGACCACAGAGGAACCTGTGCACCAAATTTGAGAATGATCCATGAAGTAGTTCCTGAGAAATCCCAATAATAATGTTTCATGGAGAAATTCAAGATGGCCGCCTGATGGCCATAATGGAATTTGGAATGGACCCAGAAAAGGTATCTTGCACAACTAGACCACGAGGCGAACCTGTGTACGAAATTTGACAAAGATCCATGCAGTAGTTCCTGATAATTCGCGATGACAAAATTTCATAGGGAAATTCAAAATGGCCGCCTGATGGCCATATTGGATTTTCGAATCGGACCAAAAAGGTAGGTTGCACAACTGGACCACAAGGGGAACCTGTGTACAAAATTTGACAAAGATCCAGGTAGTACTTCCTGAGAAATCACAACAAATTCATGGGGAAATCTAAGATGGCCACCTGATGGCCATATTGGATTTCCGAATCGGACCAGAAAAGGTATCTTGCACAACTAGACCCCAAGGGGAACATGTGTAACAAATTTGAGAAAGATCCATGCAGTAGTTCGTGAGAAATCGAGATAACAATAATTGTTTACGGACGGACTGACGACGGACAGACTGACGACGGACGGACGACGCACTGACGGGCGGCGGACCACGGACGAAAAGCGATTTGAACAGCCCACCATCCCATACATATTGAGCCTAAAAATGAATTTATAGTTCATCAAAATGTTCTCCCTGGCCTTATTTGGTGTTTTTGAAGCATTTATAGAGAATATTTTCTCTTGTCACAAAAATATGACACTTTAATCAAACTTGGTACTTTCAAATGATCAAACTTCTTAATATCTTGTTCGACAATATGATTTTGGTTTGAGGCCTTCATATTTTTCATAAAAATGAAATTTATAGTTCATCGAAATGTGCTCCTATTTATACGGAGGATTTTCTCTAGTAACAAAAATATGACTACATTTTGATGAACTATAAATTTCATTTTTATGCAACTGACCATCATAATCTTTCCCAGGTTGATCAACACTTTGATCGGAAGCGCTGGCCGACGACACCGTTTTTTTTTGTTTTTTTTTTCATGACTACAGGTCGTGGTGTTTGTACGCAGATCGATGTATTCGTGTGTATGGGGTGGCTCTGCAAGGATTTCTCCTAACAAAACCAATGAATGCATAATATAAATAGACCTAACCATGATTGGAAGGAAGATCAACTTGTTCGGCTGCACCAAATGTTTTAAGATTTCGCGTTATCTTGGTTGTGGCAAGAAGGGATATTTCGAGAAGTTGGCCGGAACTGACACTAGATCGGAACTGGCGACGTGACTGTATTTAAACATTTGTACAACTCATTCATTTCCATAATAAAGAAAACCTGGATCGTTAATTCGACTGAAGCGACAAATTTCTCCTTTCCTTCAAAATTTCGCCAGAAATTAATTGGAGATTATTGCTTCGGCCTTATTTTAATATATTTGGGAAACAACGTTACAGTGAATGTCAAAATGCTCTGAATGCTCACATTGTGTAAATTCCTGTATCGCAATGGCTCGTCTTCAAAACAGTGGACGCGTTTTTTACCATACTACATTCATATACACAGCTAACAGTAATGTCCAGTCCACATCTAGATCTAATTCAATATAGTTTGACCATTCCTCCGACGAAACTGTTCAGATGAACATAGTATGTCAAGAATGGTTCGAGAGAATATAAAGCACTATCAGGTTTCGGGTTTTCGTTTCAAAAAAGAAGATAAGATAGACTGTATTTCATATTTAGAATAAACGTATATGTCCCTATTGTACAGGTAACTTCGCATCTTCGCATCGTAACTTCGCATCTTCGCGCTTCGCATCTTCGCATCTAACTTCGCATCTTCGCGCTTCGCATCGTATCTTCGCATCTTAGCGCTTCGCATCTTCGCATAGTAACTTCGCATCTTCGCGCTTCGCATCTTCGCATCGTAACTTCGCGTCTTCGCGCTTCGCATTTTCGCATCGTATCTTCGCATCGTAACTTCGCATCTTCGCATCGTACCTTCGTGCATCGCATGGTAACTTCGCATCTTCGCCTTTTTTCATCTTTGCATCTTCGCATCGTAACTTCGCGCATCGCATCGTAACTTTCCATCTTCGCATCTTCGCATCGTAACTTCGCGCTTCGCATCGTATCTTCGCATCGTACCTTCGCGCATCGCATCGTAACTTCGCATCGTAACTTCGTAATTCCACAAATTTAAACACCATAACCTTTGACTGACATTTAAGAGTGCTCTTATATGGGACCCAATACCTTCTGGATCTCTATAGATTTAGAAGAAAATTGCGACAAATCCGGCATGCATCAAGCAGCCTATGGTCCAGTATAATGCCTCTATGGTCCAGTATAATGTCTCCATGGTCCAGTATAATGTCTCTATGGTCCAGTATAATGTCTGGCACATCTGTTAGACCTTTTTCGAGACCATTAGAACGTAAATCCATCTGCGAAATTGATCATACCTTTAAACACGAACTAGTTATTAGAAGAGGCAGAAACAGCCAAAGTTGTTGGAAACATAAAAAGATCCCCTGTCTCCAGTGTTCATCGAAGACTATATTTTTTTATCAGATGAAGATCCTACAGGAAATTTCGATTCATTTCCAAAGTGAAAGATCAAGAGAACTTGTCACATTTTGGTAAATTGATTGTGCATATGGACAGCACACGGAACTTCCATTTCGTACAGATGGCCCACAACATTGTGTTAAGTGGGATTATCAGTGCCTAAGATCAACAGCTCAACCAAGTGTTAGGCGTCTCTACATATATTTTGATTCGTTTTTGCAGTACTTGTCACCGGAAATCTGCTTCGTAGATTTGAATACGAAAGTGAGATATTTCATGATTCAAACTACATGGACTCGAAGCCGGTGTGATGAATAAGAATGTCCTAGTGATTAGTGTCCCTTTTCATATCCTTTTCTATTGCAACTAATCACGGACACTTGTCCCCAATGAGGAGAAAATTGTCCTACCTGAGTTAGAAGATAGGAGCCGGATACTCGCAACCACCAGACATTCTTAGCCTCCACACCGGCATTAGGGTTAGTAATAACTTTTTTCTTAACTTTGGGGCCTGGAAGTTGCCAGTGCATGCAAGTTCAGTCAAAATTTTCTATGTCACAGTCCTAATTTACCTTGATATAGAAACAAATATTAATGCTGATGTGCCAGTAGACAATGGTAGCGTGGGTGGTGTGATACAGTTTATTAGGGTCTCAGTAAGTTCCACGTTCCATAATGTTGGGTAACTCTCGTTAAGTTTGTCCGTCAATAATAAATAAGGAGTCAACTGAACTGAAGTATCCAAACTCAACGAAATTTAATAAAATTTCCATTAGTTACTGATAAAAAATAGTGTATTTCTAGACGCTGCCAAACTGTTTGGAAATTTAAAGTTTATTTTTTAAAAGTCCATTATTCATATCAAAGTACAGAACCTTTTGTATTGTAAACATCAAATCATGTTAATATGATGATATATCCATAGATTACATTTATTGCTCTCATTTATCTGGTTATTTGGAAATATTTTACAAGCCAGGATGGGGATAGGTGTAGTTAGGTAATATAACATTGGTTGTGCTAACATAGTAGTAAAATGATGGGAGTCATCACTCAAAAATAAACTTTATATTTTTAGGCAATGTCCACAATCCCATGGAAATATCATAAACTTTGGAAGCATTAGAGTCTGATGTCTCGTCTTGATTCAACAACCTTGGCACGATAATTATACACCTCATTATCTATCATTATTTGTGTTCCCAATAGTACATAACGTTCGAGGTGACTTTTATATTCAATATTTTCAATTCAATATTTTATTAACGTCTCACCCCCTGATATGTACAGGGGCCACTCTACATTGAGTTATGGGAGACACATCCAATTAAAATATACACATGCATAAAAGAGATATGTTATTCAGATCATACAGTAAAATGTTACCCATAAAGGATACCTCTGCGGCGTTCGAGAATTCTATGCCAGGTTTTGGCTGATAATTTAGCTAACTCTTCCAATGAAAGAATTACACATAATAATTCTAGATCAGACATTGTTGTAAAAGAGTCACCATAGATAAAACTAATTTCGGACATAATATCGACCCTCAAATCTTCATAAACCGAACAGTTAAGAATCACATGGAGTTCATCCTCTATGCCATTGTTACAGAGCGGGCATATACGTTGCTCTATAGGAAGATTTTCATAACGCCCAGTTTCTATACGTATAGGCGCGACCCCGCAACGAAATTTAGCTAACGCACTTCTGTGACTTTTTGGTATCAACTCGCGGACATAGTACTCTACACCAAAATCTGTCTTAAACATTCTATACAGGCGGAGTTTTCCATTTTCTCTATTAACAATATTACTCCATTGTTCAACAAACTGCTGATGCATATTTTCTTCTATAACCGATAAAACATATGGTTTGCTATAACAAACATTTATATTACCAAAATGTGGACATTCTAATTCCCTCAACTTGCAAACTCGAAAACTCCAGTTCTTACATCCACCATTGGCTGAATTAAAGGCCCATCTAAAAATCCTCTTATTAAGCCTCTCTTCGCCCATTTGTGTACATTTATTCCACTGTCTCATCACACTTTTCCATTGGATAATATATAGCGGAACCCATCCCATTTCACCATTTATACCCGCATTTGGTGCATATTTTCCTAGGCCAAGAAAAAAACGTTCAGCTCGGTGTTGGATGGCATTAACACAGGATATATTGGCTGTTCCCCAAATAGAGGCTCTATAGGTAATTACTGGTACGACCATGGAATTATACAATTTTGTAAAAACCTTATATGGAACACCACCTAAAGTTTTACATTTCGCTATAACCAGACCCAGAGCTCGACCGGCGGACTGTGCCACATATTTAGCCATAACATTGTAATCTAGGTGTTGAGTCAATAAAAGGCCAAGATACACATACTGGTCCACTATCTCTAATTGGTTGCTACCACAGATGAACACATTTTCCGTTTTGCTAATAGATGGTGGGCGAAAATGCACAACTCTTGATTTTCCAGGATTAATACACATTTTGTTATTATGGCACCATAACGACAGATATTCGAGCAAACAGTTCAGATCATCAGCACTATCCGTAATTAAAACCAAATCGTCAGCGTACAGGAGAATACACACCCTCTCCCCAGCAATATTAATACCTTTACCACTACTTTTCAAATATAGGACTAGATCGTCTAGGTACAAATTAAAAAGAACGGGAGACAAAACACATCCCTGCCGGAGACCACACTTCACTTCGAACCAATCTGACTTAAGGCCATTTAATCGGACACAACATGAGACATCTTGATAAATTGAACGTATTGCATCCAAAATTCTCCCCTGTATTCCAATGGATTCCAAACGGTTCCATAACATAACTCTATTTATACTATCATAGGCTTTGCTAAAATCAATAAATGCACAATATGAACTTTGCCTCTTTTTTTCCCCCGAGTTTCAATTATTTGAGTCAAAGATAAAATATGGTCTACTGTGCCACGTTTGGACCTACACCCATTTTGTTCATCACATAAACGATTATTATCTTCCGCCCACATTGTCAATCTGGAATTTAGCACAGCACAAAACAATTTATAAATACACTGTTATAAATTACCGTTATTTCACAGTAAATGTATGTTGGAGTTTACAGTACATTCAATCGCAAACACATTAATCTGTAAATTGAACTGTGATATTTCAGTTGACATCGACTGCAATGGGTAAACTGCGCACACACGTAACATAAAACTCGTGTTTTCTCTGAAAGGAGGTTGATATCTTTGCACACGAAACGCTCAGTTGCAGGAAACATCCGACACCTGCGTTGTACGATACAACATTTAGAGCATTATCAGAACACGCGCTGGGAAGGACGCAGCGGCTAACTATAACTTTCGGCCTACAGTACGGAATGGTTTTGGTTTTGTCCATCTTCACATTTGAAGCTATATACTACACTCACGTTCCGTCATTTAGTGTTTGACTTGCATATGCGAAGATGGGTTTTATCTGACTTGGAGTTGCATCCTACTATTCGTGTAATAATTGCACAGATTCGTTCGTGATTATATTTACGAAGCTTGTGGTGATCGCATTTGTAAACACGAAGAGCAATGACCATTTCGGCCTTCCAGTGACCTACGTTGCCGCGGAACCGATAATTGTAGACAATGGTGTCACATAATTGTATTGTTTAAAGAATGTTAAAACAACGGTAATTGTAAATTACAGGGCTACCCAAATTTTACAGTTGAATGCCTGTCAATAAACGGTAATTATAAAATACGGTGCAACATTTTACAGTTCAATGCCTGTTAAAAAACGGTAATTGTAAAATACGGTGCAACGTAATTTTACAGTTGAATGTACTGGCACCTTTTCTGCCAGTACATTTAACTGTGAATTTACGGTGTGATTTATAACAGTGTAGCCGGGGCCAACATAATACCTCTATAAGATAATGGATCCCTTGGATCCGAGGAACTTGATTTAGGAATTGGATTAATTATACCTTTAGACCATATAGTGGGTGTTTTTCCACATTGAAAGCAAACATTAAATAGCCTGTACAAAAATCTAACAACAGTGTCGTTCCTGCATACTTCAATAGGAATATAGTCAATTCCCAGAGCCTTACCATTTTTAGCATTAGTTAAAGCATTTTGTATTTCTTTCATAGATATAGCGGCATTTAACTCATCAATTTCCACATAGGTATTAACATCTCCTTCTCCCAATGTATTTACGTTCTCATGGGTATCAGAAGAATTGAGCAAGTCTTGGAAGCTATTTTTCCAGGTATCTAATACAACATCAGGGTCGCTTACTATATTATCATTCAATTTGACTTCCATAGGGATTTGCTCAAGTCTATCTTGCCCCACGCCAACCTTACCAATTTGTTTCCAAAAATTCTTAGAACTAGTAGACTCTAAATTAAGGAGTTCTCTTTGTTGTTTGGACCAATGCTTGGATCTTTGCACAGCACGATCAAAAAATTTACGCCTTTGGACAAATAACACTTTCTTAGCAGCTTTAGATGCACCATCCTTACATCTGATCCATTCTCGTTCACTTGCACATACTCCATTCCACAATACAGTTAGATTGTCATTCCACCATGATTTCTGTACTTTACGCTTCTTATTTTTGCGACCAACTGAGATATAAACCGTTTTGCTAGGTAATCGACCTTTCATTTCATTGTAAATAACTGAACAGAAATCAGTATATATACCATCAATATACATTGCTGTTTTTCTCCATTTTCGAGCTCCGCTATTATAGATTCCAACATTAAAACTTCATCAGTACCATTCATAAATTCTGGAATGACATTACCAACGTCATACTTGATAAAAGCGGAACCGGTTCTACAGTCGACCGGCACACTCCGTGTACCAAACACATTTACATTAATTAACCATGATATCACAGAGTGATCTGGAAGAAAACGGGGGTCATACGATCCCGCAGGGATGGCAATATTTGACAGATCTGAGGCTCTGGCTACCGAAAAATCACTAAAACAATCAATACTCTCGTAAGGCACCGGACAGTAGTCCACAACAGAGTGACCTCTACTTGACACATATGTAAAATCAGTTTGTATACAATTCCTCCCGTTAAGAATACAAAAATTACAATTAATGAGAAAATCTATTAATTTTTTACCGTGTGAATTACGGGTAAAATCAACAACATTCCTGATAGGTAGTACATCTATTCCAGCGACATAATCTTCTAAATCACCGCATCGACTATTAAAATCACCACATAAAACAATGGTTCCCTGTTTTTGAAAACTGTATATTTGTGACAACACTGTGTCAAAAAACTGGTCGGCATTAATCACCCTAGTTGAATTATCCGGTGGAAGATAGCAGCCACAGAAGTATAAGCTACTATTATCATATTTATTTATTAAATTTATCCATATAATTCCCTCACATTTATCATCTTTAATCTCTATTGAATAAAAATCAAACAAATCATTCTTAATCAAAAAGCCAACGCCCCCAGAGCCTGTTTTGGCTTGTCTATGCAGTTCTATCCGATTCTGTCCTAACCACTCATATCCTGGGCATATAATTTTGTCTTTGTTGCGCAAATGAGTTTCACCAATACACAGAATATCTAGGTCGAGATGTTCGATACATGTTGTGAGGGTACGATATTTGTCCGATGAAATGTCCGCTGACCAACCATTAATGTTCCAAAACCCGCAGGACAACTATGCACTTTTAACACGTGAGTGGCCCGAGTCATTGTTATTCAAACTCCGCACCTGTGTCACTCTGTGGTTCCGATGACCCCGCCTTTGTTCTTGCCAACCGTCCTGGGATCCGTCGCTGTTATTTCGCTGCCGTAAAGGGGAGTATCGATTTCGTCAGGACTCATTTGCATCAATATCACCGTGATCGTGTCGATTTGCGCCCGGTCGGGATCTGTGGCCAAAGTTTTGAGTTTTGTTTGTTGCACGAATCGGAGCTCCACTGTTTCGCCGAGAATCATTTGCATAATTATCACCGCGGTCACGAAAGTCTGTGCTCAATCGAGATCTATGACCGAAGTTATGTGTACTGTTCTCTCGTGGAAGGACTCTATCACCCTGCACTATTAACCGATCCCTTCCAACATTTTCAACAATTGCACGTAAATTTGCTATGTTGCGCCTCTCTGCTGGTGATCGATTTTCAGCAATAAAAATTTCTCTAAAATTCCTCGAATCCTTCAACTGTATTTTCCGGTCCAGAATGTTCTTTTTATCTTTCACAGAATTACAAACCACAAACACCACCCCGGGTTTTCTTCCATTACGGGATTTTTTTTCGTTCAGCACTTTGGACTTTCACATCACCTAATTTTAGGCCATCCTTGATTATACCATTCACTTTGTTGACAATATTTTCCGTCGTGGTTTCTGGTACATTTATGAACACGAGAGAATTGTCAGTTTCAGGCACATTTTAGTTTTTCGACTCGTTTTCCCAGGCTAGTAAATTGTTTACTGAAATCAGATTTAACCGAAGACAGTTCATTCTGTACAGACTGTAAGACTTCTTGTGTGATTTTCTTTTCTAGTGATTTCATTCTGTCGTCAAAAGAGATTTTCAATTCCTGTATGGCTTCTAAAATAACTTCAGTTTGTTTGTCCATTTTGAATCTTTTTAACGGACTCACCATTCGTTCTGGTTCCAGGGACTCCGGCGCTGGTCTCTTCTTACCGTTGACTGGGCTGTTTACCTCAACAGGTGTTGAATGTCCACCATAACAGACCGCACAAAATTGTCACTTTCTTCGCCCATAACGTAATTCAGGGCTTCTCTCTGGTTCATTCCCACAAAATTGTACCACAGATAAAAGCACCTCCCTTGAACCGGTAAATCACAGTTTCCGTAATATTGTAGACATACGAATCACATATAAGTAAAGCCGATAATAGTACCGCACGTGTCTCTCACACCAGGACTAATTAATCGTGTATATATAATAAAATGCATCACAGACAATCAGGAATCGTAATATATCTCATTACTACCTATTTGTGTTCTATCATATCATAATCAGGCATACAATATAGTCCGTTAAACACGTGCTAACTGTCCGGTGTTATGGCAGACATTCAATAGTGATTGACATGGTTAGTCACAGCTGTACCACGTGTCAGTGACAAACCTGAGAACAACAGTAACACGCCTCACTAACACGATCTATCAACCAATCATCGTGAACCGTCAAAAAGTATTGGTACACACTTATAAAAACAGGCTACAACACATAACCTCACAATTGTATCCGTTCTTGTTGCAATCATTGGGCAGTCGCTGAATATCTGTGGACGTGGAGAGATAGACTCATCAGAAATTATGCTTACATTCAGTATTGATTACTTGACTGGAAACGACGAGATGCGCCAACTGAGCAAACGTGTGGATCCCATCCGGGATCATATCGCAGAGGGACATGGCCACAGGCAAATTTGGTCTCCTCCACCCATGTGCAAAAATACGGTCAATCCTGATTTCTCAAAAAGCGAACTTTCATCTTCTAAGGGAAATGGCATAGACAGTCAGTCATTTGGCGGAGGTGAAAACTGTTCTATAAGCTCTTCAAGTGACGGTGACAGTACCAGCCTTGATAGTGTGGAATCTATAGCTGAAGTTCTTTTGTCGTTAGATAAACGGATCAGAAAGTTTCCTAATAAGGATAACACAACATTATCACCACCATCGATTTCATCGGATAACTGCGATGAGAAGCCTCCCCATTCTTATATCGCTCTGATTTCCATGGCAATTTTGAGTATATCTGAAGGGAAAATTTTACTAGGAGATATATACCAGTATATTATGGACAATTACCCTTATTACAACAACACAGAGCGGGCTTGGAGGAACAGTATCCGTCATAACTTGTCTCTCAATGAATGTTTCATCAAGAACGGCCGAGCTGACAACAGTAAAGGTAATTACTGGTCTATACATCCCGCCTGTGTGGAGGACTTTGCCAAGGGAGACTATCGTAGAAGACAAGCCAGAAGACGAGAGAGAAAAACAAACAAAGACACTAATCTGATGACCTTCCCACAAGGGTACTGTTGTAACATCGGCTATGTTCCCATGAAGTCATCATCAATAGGACAATATCCATACCAGAGTCTGACACCACAACTGGTCACATTGGGACAACAATTTCAGAGCACGGTCAGCGGTTCCCCACAAGGATATTATCCATACTACGGGATAACACCCGAGATGATGACGTGGGAATCACAAGGCCAGAATCCGGTCTCCTGTTCTCCACTAAGATTTTGCTCTGGGAATATGGTATACTCACAAATGTATTCACATCCAGCAAGCTCTATTATTTTGCCTTCCTGATAACGAGGTCGACCGCATGACCACATTAAAGATTGAGGTCGGTCGACCGCATGACCACATTCAAGATTGAGGTCTGCCGACCACATGACCACATTAAAGAATGAGGTCGCTTGTAGAAGGACTTTCCATGACCCGCCAGCTGTTCCGGAAACGCGTGCAAGTGCTTGATGTTGATATTGATCTGGATTTGCGCCTTGTTTTTGTTGATTTGTATAACACGAAGTGTCGTGTACCTTCCACACTTGTCCTTAGACAATCTCAGTCTCACCAATCACGAGCATACTGTCTTCTTGACAAAATTTAATGCCGATCATATGCACCACAATCCAGTTTATTGTTAACGGATACTAATGTTGGCAGAAGAACCATTTTTGTTTTCGAACTAAAAATGAACTATTATTGGCCACCGTGAATTGTTGAATTTGTTGAGTATGCAAGGGTGGATTTCCTTTGTTTTACTTTGTTTCTATTGAATATCGTGAACCGTACAGTTCAGTGTAGTATGACATGGATATTAAAACATTGAATCATATGTTGACCGTATCTGTTTTATATTTACGGAACTATTGGGCGACAACTTCGCTGCATCAATAATCAGAAGAATTAATTCTCTATGTCTCTATCTGTCCGTTATGGACAATCTGTGGTTACTGATCGATACACCCAGTAAGGAGCTCTTGATCTTCGACACTGATAATCCAACTGAACACCATGTTATTGACCATATGTATGAAATGGAAATTCCGTGTGGTGTGACAAAGTATGACATGGTCACTTTCATGTCATATCTACCCTTTTCGTCGCATGCGATATTAAGGGCTTCTACATGGCACTTCTAAGATGGACCACGGAATATTTACAGAGAGATGGCACCGTATTCTGATGAGAAAATGTGTGGTGTTCGCCCAAGACAACAAGTTTATTGTTTGACTTGGGTATGCGAAGATGGACTTGCTGCAATGGATATACTTTTTATAAAAAGTAAAGAAATCTAGAAAATCTTGTGTCTCATAATACAGTACTCCTGAATGTCGTTTAATAATTATGGCGTTTGAAGATTCTGGAATTTGCGTTTCGATGACTTTAGACGTGCAAATATAATATTCGTTCATCTTTCAACGTTGTACGTTCGATCCTGGTATCGTATTTCACCGCGCGGTCGTAAGATGTGGCTTCTTTCTGAGACAAAATCCTACTTACAATTTTTTGAGGTAAAATTATTACATTTGTATATGGCGTATCCGGGATTTAGTTCAGGAAGCTTCAGTGGAAGGCCAATATTGTTGCAATATCCTGGCAATAGGCTTATAACTAGATATTGTCCGTTTGTCAAGTGATAAAATGTACAACGATTGAACGTGGAATGTACTACCGATGTACATACACCTATGAAGGTGCCGGAATTGGTTAATTTTGTTCGACTATTGCATATAATATTACATAAGCGGCGCACCTACAAAAATGAATTTAGATGCATAGAGAAATATCCCCGTCAATTTCATTCATTTAAATGAGCATTTTACATTAACACACGTGTAGAAAAGCAACAATTGTTTACCTTCGACAAGAGTTAAGCCCCTTCTAATCAAACCTGCACAGAAGATTTTGGGAGTCCCCTACCCTTCATATCAAACAGTGACTGGTAATTTATGTATCGTTGCATTACTTAGCCCAGTACAGTTTACTTTAAAAAGATGGCCGTACCCGTGTGCCATTCTGTATCTTGGAGCACCTTGACATAATTGAAGATAATTTGGCATTCAAGTGTCATGTTAAATACGAACCTTACCCAATTATCACCAGTCTGGAACGATGGCGTTAAGGTGTTAATTCATACCGCGCATGTTTCGATAGATACGGGGTGCATGGGAGTAACAAGTTCCACTGACAGTTTCCTGATCTAACACCTGCAGGCGCCATTTACAAATGTTATATTGTAAATCAAAATATTATATTTAGGATTTTGACGCAGATAGGAGCCACAACTGACCATGCACCGTGCGGTGATTTACGGTACCAAGGTGAAACGTACAACGTTGAAATAACCAATTTCATATTTACAGCTTCGCCATCCAAAGTCATCGAAACGTAAATTCCACAAATTTAAATATCATAACCTTTGAAATGACGTTCAGGAGTACTCTTATATGGGACACAATACCTTCTGGATCTCTATAGATTTAGAAGGAAATTACGACAAATCCGGCATGCATCAAGCAGCCTATGGTCCATCAAACAGCCTATGGTCCATCAAGCAGCCTATGGTCCATCAAACAGCCTATGGTCCATCAAACAGCCTATGGTCCATCAAGCAGCCTATGGTCCATCAAACAGCCTATGGTGCATCAAGCAGCCTATGGTCCATCAAACAGCCTATGGTCCAACAAGCAGCCTATGGTCCATCAAACAGCCTATGGTGCATCAAGCAGCCTATGGTCCATCAAACAGCCTATGGTCCATCAAGCAGCCTATGGTCCATCAAACAGCCTATGGTCCATCAAGCAGCCTATGGTCCATCAAACAGCCTATGGTCCATCAAGCAGCCTATGGTCCAGTATAATATCACTATGGTCCAGTATAATGTCACTATGGTCCAGTATAATGTCTCTATGGTCCAGTATAATGTCTCTATGGTCCAGTATAATATCTCTGGCACATCTGTCAGACCTTTTTCGAAACCATCAGAACGTAAATCCATGTGCGAAATTGATCATACCTTCAAACACGAACGAGTTATATAGAAGAGGCAGAAACAACCAAAGTTGTTGGAAACATAAAATGATCCCCTGTCTCCACTGTTCATCGAAGACTATTTTTTTTTATATCAGATGAAGAACCTACAGGAAATGTCGATTCAATTCCAAAGTGAAAGATCAAGAGACCTTATCACATTTTGGTTAATTGATCGTGCATATGGACAGCATACGGAACTTCCATTTCGTACAGATGGCCCACAACATTGTGTTAAGTGGGATTATCAGTGCCTAAGATCAACAGCTCAACCAAGTGTTAGGCGTCTCTACATATATTTTGTTTCGTATTTTGCAGTACTTGTCACCGGAAATCTGCTTCGTAGATTTGATTACGAAAGTGAGATATTTCATGATTCAAACTACATGGACTCGAAGCCGGTGTGATGAATAAGAATGTCCTGGTGATTAGTGTCCCTTTTCATATCCTTTTCTATTGCAATTATAATGACGGACACTTGTCCCCAATTAGAAGAATATTGTCCTACCTGTGTTAGAAGATAGGAGCCGGATACTCCTAGTCACCGGACATTCTTAGCGTCCACAACGGCATTGAGGTTTTATCTGTATTCTACATCCCAAAGAACAGTGATGATCAGTAATAACCTTTTTCTTAACTTTGGGGTCGTTCCATCGACCTGGAAGTTGAAAGTTGCAAGCAAGTTCAACCAAAATGTTCTATGTCACAGTCCCAATTTGTCTTGATACAGAAATGTTATACAGTTGATTAGGGTGTCAGTTCTACGTTCCCTCGCGTTACGTTTGTCCGTCAATAATAAATAAGAGCCGACTGAATCTAATTAATTAACTGAAGAATCCAAACTTAACGAAATTTGATAAAATTTCCAGTAGTTACCGATAAAAATATAGTGTACTTCCCGACGCTGCCAAACTGTTTGAAAAATTGAAGTTTATTTCTAAAAAGTCCATTATTCATATCAAAGTACAGAACCTTCTGTATGGTAAACATCGAATCATGATGATATATCAATATATTACATTTATTGATCTTATTTATCTGGCTATTTGGAAATATTTTACAAGCCAGGATGGGGATACGTGTAGTTAGGTAATATAATATGTATTTTTATCGCTGGCTGTGCTAACCTAACAGTAAAATGATGGGAGCCATCACTCAAAAATAGACTTTACAGCTCACCAACCCCCAGCGTACGAGTTATCACAGCGACACAGCTGACCAAATTACCAATATACGAGTTGTCAGGGCATTTCCATCATAGCTATCTAGATTTGTATCTAGGGACCGTGTGGTCATGTCATCGAAGTTGCCACATGAACAGGTACAATAAAAGCGCACCTGAGATACAACACATATCACGAATCGTTAGACTCTTGGTCTGCGCTTTAGAATAGGTTAACCAGAAGACTATACTGTGAAGTCATGTGACTCTGTCAGTATGTTTGCACCTCTTCCCACTTCCCTTATATGTGTTGTAATTTATATTTTTAGGCAATGTCCACAATCACATGGAAATGTCATAAACTTTGAGAGCACTAGAGTCTGATGTCTCGTCTTGATTCAACAACCTTGGCACGATAATTATACACCATCATTATCCATTATTATTTGTGTTCCCAATAGTACATGTATAACGTTGAGGTGACTTTTATAAGTAAAGCCGATAATAGTACCGCACGTGTCTCTCGCACCAGGACTAATTAATCGTGTATATATAATAAAATGCACCACAGACAATGAGGAATCATAATCAGGCATACAGTATAGTCCGTTAAACACGTGCTAACTGTCCGGTGTTATGGCAGACAGTCAATAGTGATTGACATGGTTAGTCACAGCTATACCACGTGTCAGTGACTAACCTGAGAACAACAGTAACACACCTCACTAACACGATCTATCAACCAATCATCGTGAACCGTCAAAAAGTATTGGACTCCACTTATAAAAACAGGCTACAACACATAATCTCACAACTGTATCCGTTCTTGTTGCAATCATTGGGCAGTCGCTGAATATCTGTGCACGTGGAGAGATAGAGTCATCAGAAATTATGCTTACATTCAGTATTGACTACTTGACTGAAAACGACGAGATGCGCCAACTGAGCAAACGTGTGGATCCCATCCGGGATCATATCGCAGAGGGACATGGCCACAGGCAAATTTGGTCTCCTCCACCCATGTGCAAAAATACGGTCACTCCTGATTTCTCAAAGAGCGATCATTTACCTTCTAAGGGAAATGACATAGACAGTCAGTCATCTCGTGGAGGTGAAAATTGTTCTATAAGCTCTTCAAGTGACAGCGACAGTACCAGCCTTGATAGTGTGGAATCTATAGCTGAAGTTCTTTTGTCGTTAGACAAACGGATCAGAAAGTTTCCTAATAAGGATAACACAACATTATCACCACCATCGATTTCATCGGATAACTGCGATGAGAAGCCTCCCCATTCTTATATCGCTCTGATTTCCATGGCAATTTTGAGTATATCTGAAGGGAAAATTTTACTAGGAGATATATACCGGTATATTATGGACAATTACCCTTATTACAACAACACAGAGCGGGCTTGGAGGAACAGTATCCGTCATAACTTGTCTCTCAATGAATGTTTCATCAAGAACGGCCGAGCTGACAACAGTAAAGGTAATTACTGGTCTATACATCCCGCCTGTGTGGAGGACTTTGCCAAGGGAGACTATCGTAGAAGACAAGCCAGAAGACGAGCGAGAAAAACAAACAAAGACACTAATCTGATGACCTTCCCACAAGGGTACGGTTGTAACATCGGCTATGTTCCCATGAAGTCATCATCAATAGGACAATATCCATACCAGAGTCTGACATCACAACTGGTCACATTGGGACAACAATTTCAGAGCACGGTCAGCGGTTCCCCACAAGGATATTATCCATACTACGGGATAACACCTGAGATGATGGCGTGGGAATCACAAGGCCAGAATCCGGTCTCCTGTTCTCCACTAAAATTTTGCTCTGGGAATATGGTATACCCACAAATGTATTCACATCCAGCAAGCTCTATTATTTTGCCTTCCTGATAACGAGGTCGACCGCATGACCACATTAAAGATTGAGGTCGGTCGACCGCATGACCACATTAAAGATTGAGGTCTGCCGACCACATGACCACATTAAAGAATGAGGTCGCTGGTGGAAGGACTTTCCATGACCCGCCAGCTGTTCCGGAAACGCGTGCAAGTGCTTGATGTTGATATTGATCTGGATTTGCGCCTTGTTTTTGTTGATTTGTATAACACGAAGTGTCGTGTACCTTCCACACTTGTCCTTCAATCTCAGTCTCGCCAATCACGAGCATACTGTCTTCTTGATAAAATTTAATGCCGATCATATGCGCCACAATCCAGTTTATTGTTAACGGATACTAATGTTGGCAGAAGAACCATTTTGTTTTCGAACTAAAAATGAACTATTATTGGCCACCGTGAATTGTTGAATTTGTTGAGTATGAAAGGGTGGATTTCCTTTGTTTCACTTTGTTTCTATTGAATCTTTCAAGTTTTGTTACATTTTATCAACCGTTCTTGTAAATACCGTGAACCGTACAGTTCAGTGTAGTATGACATGGATATTAAAACATTGAATCATATGTTGACCGTATCTGTTTTATATTTACGGAACTATCGGGCGACAACTTCGCTGCATCAATGATCAGAAGAATTAACTCTCTATGTCTCTATCTGTCCGTTATGGACAATCTGTGGTTACTGATCGATACACCCAGTAAGGAGCTCTTGATCTTCGACACTGATAATCCAACTGACACAATGTTATGGACCGTATGGAAGAAATGGAAATTGCGTGTGGTGTCCATTTGAACAGTCAGTTTACCAAAGTATGACATGGTCACTTTCATATCATATCGACCCTTAACGTCGCATGCGATATTAAGGGGTTCTACATGGCACTTCTCCTAAGATGGACCACGGAATATTCACAGAGAGATGGCACCGTATTCTGATGAGAAAATGTGTGGTGTTCGCCCAAGACCAAGTTTATTGTTTGACTTGGGTATGCGAAGATGGACTTGCTGCAATGGATATTCTTTTTATAAAGTACAGAAATTCAAAAAATCTTGTGTCTCATAATACAGTACCCCTGAATGTCATTTAATAATTATGGCGTTTGAAGATTCTGGAATTTGCGTTTCGATGACTTTAGACGTGCAAATATAATATTCATTCATCTTTCAACGTTGTATGTTCGACCCTGGTACCGTATCTCACCGCGCCGTCGTAAAATGTGGCTTCTTTCTGAGACAAAATCCAACATATAATTTTTTGAGGTCAAATTATTACATTTGTATATGGCGTATCCAGGATATAGTTCAGGAAGCTTTCAGTGGAAGGCCAATATTGTTACCCACCCCCGTCTATCAGAGCATGCGCGGTATGAATTAACACCCTAACGCCATCGTTCCAGACTAAGTGATAATTGGGTAAGGTTCATATAACTTAGAGTCAAATATCAGTCACCAGTCAGATATTTGGACAGGACTTCCCGCCCGAGCAGCATACCGTCGGAAGTGACATCATACATACTGTAAAATCGATGTTTGTCAAACATTTCGATTATTTTTCAATTCTGATTAATACATCTTTTGACCTAAAACGTTAAAAAGAATGGTCTAGAGATTATTTTTCCAGTTAATATGGGCAGAGCATATTAAAAGTTGTTTGTTCATGTGCAAAAACGAAGGAGTTGTTCGGTCGGATTCAAACTAAACCGTGAGGGCGTTGGGGTTTCCCCTATGCACGGCCACGTCGTAAACAGGTTAGGGCAATCTCGCTCTCTCGTGCTCTAAAATGGAGGCAAAAAGGTCGTTTTTGCTCAGTAAATCACTTCACTTAATGAATTCGGCAAAATCCCCTTGAGGCACACAAACAGATATATCGGCATCACATGGTAGTGAAAAAATAAATTGTCATTTATCTAATTTGCAAAATAATAGGACAAACATCTGTCGCTCTGTTTAAACAACATTCTTCACATGAAAAATTAAATCTAGGACATGGAACAATAGATAAATTAATGCGCCAGAAGTTTTGAAGCATTGGTTAAAAAGGAATCAAAAGTTATTGAGCAAAAACGACCCTTTTTACCGCCATTTTAGAGATCGGGATCGCCCTAACCTGGTAAACACTATCTTCCGCTGTGGGTGGTAGGGTCATAGTGAAGTGAGCCGTGAAACGGAGCATGCGCTGTGGGAAGGTTGATGTATGAACAGAAGCCACACTATTTAAAGACTAAACGAGAGACGCTGAAGGATCTTGGCGCCCACCATTGTCCGATAATTGTAAGCTAATGACAAGAGGATCTTTTTGTCCATTGTTACTAAGAACAAACGATTGATTTGTAATTTTGTTTACAGAATTTCGAATTTGAGCGAAAAAGATCGAAAAAGGGACACTGGAAAACACCAAGATATCATCTTTCTAAGTTTAAGGAGTTTCAAGATTTCTAGAAACTGTACTTATGTCAGAAAAGAGCAAAGTTAGTCTGAAAGTGAATGTCCGGAGGATCGATCGTCTTCGTTTTGTAGTATTTGTTTTGCACGTGTCATCATTGGGTACTGGAAGCGAAGACAAATGTCTTTGACCCTTTGGCATGGGCTATGAAACATACTTAAGATTTTATAATTAGGAACGAATGCTAATTCTGTTCTGTTTACTGGGCTAGTTTGAGATATCTCTTTTAAGATACCATGCTCGAAAATAGTAACATGGTACAATACTTAATACTGAAGGGATTCGCCCAGTAATGTTGAAACTTCGAAAGTGTCTGAATCCTGATTATCTTCCTTGGATCGAAACACGCAGTAGTCTAAAGTTGTCGAGTTGTAACGTTGTGTCACGAGAGTGACGTCCCTTCATGTAGCCGACCCGTCGGCAGACAAAACAGTTCACTGGACTAAGAAAACTGATTTAAAATTTGAAGAAATACATTTTAATTCCGTATTATTTGAACTCCTTGATATGGAAGGTGAAGGTATGGATATTCTCTATGGTCACTATATAGAATATGTCCCACTGTTTGATCCGCCGACCCGTGTGATGCAATGTCACAACTCGGGGAATACCGTATTAATTTTAAGCGTAACTTGGATTTTCGAATCGGACCAAAAAAGGCATCTTGCACAACTAGGCCCCAATCGGGACCTGTGTACCAAATTTCAGAAAGAATCCATGAAGCAGTTCCTGAGAATTGACGATAACAAGGTTTCAAGGGGAAATTCAAGATGGTCACCCGGCGGCCATATCGGATGTTCGAATCGGAACAAAAAAGTATCTTGCACAACTGAACCACGAGGGGAGCCAGTGTACCAAATTTGAGGAAGATCCATGCAGTACTTCTTGAGAAATCACGATCAAGTTTCATGGGAAGTCCAAGATGGGCGCCTGGTGGCCATATTGGATTTTCGAATCGGACTAAAAAAGGTATTTTGCACAACTAGACCCCAAGGGGAACCTATGTACCAAATTTGAGAAAGATCCATGCAGCACTTCCTGAGAAATCACGGTAAAGTTTTATGGGGAAATCCAAGATGGCTGCCTGGTTACCATATTGGATTTTTGAATCGGACCAGAAAAGGTATCTTGCACAACTAGACCCCAAGGGGAACCTGTGTGCCAAATTTCAGAAAGATCCATGCAGTAGTTCCTGAGAAATCGAGATCAAGTTTCATGGGGAAATCCAAGATGGGCGCTTCGAATCGGACCAAAAAAAGTATCTTGCACAACTGGACCACAAGGGGAACCAGTGTACCAAATTTGAGGAAGATTCATGCCGTACTTCTTGAGAAATCACGATCAAGTTTCATGGGAAATCCAAGATGGGCGCCTGGTGGCCATATTGGATTTTCGAATCGGACCAAAAAGGGTATTTTGCACAACTAGATCCCAAGGGGAGCCTATGTACCAAATTTGAGAAAGATCCATGCAGTACTTCCTGAGAAATCACGATAAAGTTTTATGGGGAAATCCAAGATGGCTGCCTGGTTACCATATTGGATTTTTGAATCGGACCAGAAAAGGTATCTTGCACAACTAGACCCCAAGGGGAACCTGTGTGCCAAATTTCAGAAAGATCCATGCAGTAGTTCCTGAGAAATCGAGATCAAGTTTCATGCGGAAATCCAAGATGGCCGCCTTGTGGCCATATTGGATTTTCGAATCGGACCAGTAAAGGTATCTGCACAACTAGACCCCAAGGAGAACCTGTGTACCGAATTTGGGAAAGATCCGTGCAGTAGTTCCTGAGAAATCGCGATAACAAGGTTTTCATGGGGAAATCCAAGATGGCCGCCTTGTGGCCATATTGGATTTTCGAATCGGACCAGAAAAGGTATCTTGCACAACTAGACCCCAAGGGGAACCGGTGTACCAAATTTGAGAAAGATCCATGCAGTAGTTCCTGAGAAATCGCGATAACAAGGGTTCATGGGGAAATCCACGATGGCTGCCTGGTGGCCATATTGGATTTTTGAATCGGACCAGAAAAGGTATCTTGCACAACTAGACCGCAAGGGAACCCCAGTGTACCAAATTTGAGAAAGATCCATGAAGTAGTTCCTGAGAAATCGCGATAACAAGGTTTCATGGGGAAATCCATGATGGCCGCCTTGTGGCCATATTGGATTTCGGAATCGGACCAGAAAAGGTATCTTGCACAACTAGACCCCAAGGGGAACCTGTGTACTAAATTTGAGAAAGATGCAAGCAGTAGTTCCTGAGAAATCGCGATAACAAGGTTTCATGGGGAAATCCAAGATGGCCGCCTTGTGGCCATATTGGATTTTCAAATCGGACGAGAAAAGGTATCATGCACAACTAGACCCCAAGGGGAACCTGTGTACCAAATTTGAGAAAGATCCATGCAGTAGTTCCTGAGAAATCGTGATAAGGTTTCATGGGGAAATCCAAGATGGCTGCCTGGTGGCCATATTGGATTTTGAATGGGACCAGAAAAGGTATCTTGCACAACTAGACCACAAGGGGAACCTGTGTACCGAATTTGAGAAAGATCCATGCATTACTTCCTGAGAAATGACAATAACAAAGTTTCATGGGGAAATCCAAGATGGCCGCCTTGGATTATCGAATCGAACCAGAAAAGGTATATTGCACAACTAGACCCCAAGGGGAACCTGTGTACCAAATTTGAGAAAGATCCATACAGCAGTGGCTGAGAAATCGCGATAACAAGGTTTCATGGGGAAATCCAAGATGGCTGCCTGGTGGCCATATTGGATTTTCAAATCAGACCATAAAAGGTATCTTGAACAACTAGACCACAAGGAGAACCTGTGTACCGAATTTGAGAAAGATCCATGAAGTAGTTCCTGAGAAATCGCGATAACAAGGTTTCATGGGGAAATCCAAGATGGCTGCCTGGTGGCCATATTAGATTTTTGTATCGGACCAGAAAAGGTATCTTGAACAAACTAGACCGCAAGGGGAACCTGTGTACCAAATTTGAGAAAGATCCATGAAGCAGTTCCTGAGAAATCGCGATAACAAGGTTTCATGGGGAAATCCATGATGGCCGCCTTGTGGCCGTATTGGATTTCGGAATCGGATCAGAAAAGGTATCTTGCACAACTAGACCCCAAGGGGAACCTGTGTACTAAATTTGAGAAAGATCCAAGCAGTAGTTCCTGAGAAATCGTGATAAGGTTTCATGGGAAAATCCAAGATGGCCACCTTGTGGCCATATTGGATTTTCGAATCGGACGAGAAAAGGTATCATGCACAACTAGACCCCAAGGGGAACCTGTGTACCAAATTTAAGAAAGATCCATGCAGTAGTTCCTGAGAAATCGTGATAAGGTTTCATGGGGAAATCCAAGATGGCTGCCTGGTGGCCATATTGGATTTTGAATCGGACCAGAAAAGGTATCTTGCCCAACTAGACTACAAGGGGAACCTGTGTACCGAATCTGAGAAAGACCCATGAAGGAGTTCCTGAGAAATCGCGATAACAAGGTTTCATGGGGAAAGCCAAGATGGCTGCCTGGTGGCCATATTGGATTTTCGAATCAGACCAGAAAAGGTATCTTGAACAACTAGACCACAAGGAGAACCTGTGTACCGAATTTGAGAAAGATCCATGAAGAAGTTCCTGAGAAATCGCGATAACAAGGTTTCATGGGGAAATCGAAGATGGCCGCCTTGTGGCCATATTGGATTTTGGAATCGGACCAGAAAAGGTATCTTGCACAACTAGACCCCAAGGGGAACCTGTGTACCAAATTTGAGAAAGATTCATGCAGTAGTTCCTGAGAAATCACGATAACAATGTTTCATGGGGAAATCCAAGATGGCCACCTGGTGGACATATTGGATTTTGGAATCAGACCAGAAAAGGTATCTTGCACAACTGGACCACAAGCGGAACCTGTGTACCAAACTTGACAAAGATCCATGCAGTACTTCCTGAGAAATCACGGTAACAAAGTTTTATGGGGAAATCTAATATGGCCGCCTGGTGGCCATATTGGATTTTCAATTCGGACCGGAAAAGGTATCTTGCACAACTAGACCCTAAGGGAAACCCGTGTACCGAATTTGAGAAAGATCCATGCAGTACTTCCTGAGAAATGACAATAACAAAGTTTCATGGGGAAATCCAAGATGGCTGCCTGGTGGCCATACTGGATTTTCGAATTGCACAAGAAAAGGTATCTTGCACATTTAGATTCCCAAGGGGAACCTGTGTACCAAATTTGAGAAAGATCCATGCAGAAGTTCCTGAGAAATCACGATAACAAGATTTCATGGGGAAATCCAAGTTGGCCGCCTTGTGGCCATATTGGATTTTCGAATCGGACCAGAAAAGGTATCATGCACAACTAGACCCCAAGGGGAACCGGTGTACCAAATTTCAGAAAGATCCATGCAGTAGTTCCTGAGAAATCGCGATAACAAGGTTTCATGGGGAAATCCAAGATGGCTGCCTGGTGGCCATATTAGATTTTTGAATCGGACCAGAAAAGGTATCTTGCACAACTAGACCGCAAGGGGAACCTGTGTACCAAATTTGAGAAAGATCCATGAAGTAGTTCCTGAGAAATCGCGATAACAAGGCTTCATGGGGAAATCCATGATGGCCGCCTTGTGGCCATATTGGATTTCGGAATCGGACCAGAAAAGGTATCTTGCACAACTAGACCCCAAGGGGAACCTGTGTACTAAATTTGAGAAAGATCCAAGCAGTAGTTCCTGAGAAATCGCGATAACAAGGTTTCATGGGGAAATCCAAGATGGCCACCTTGTGGCCATATTGGATTTTCAAATCGGACGAGAAAAGGTATCATGCACAACTAGACCCCAAGGGGAACCTGTGTACCAAATTTGAGAAAGATCCATGCAGTAGTTCCTGAGAAATCGTGATAAGGTTTCATGGGGAAATCCAAGATGGCTGCCTGATGGCCATATTGGATTTTGAATCGGACCAGAAAAGGTATCTTGCACAACTAGACCACAAGGGGAACCTGTGTACCGAATTTGAGAAAGATCCATGCATTACTTCCTGAGAAATGACAATAACAAAGTTTCATGGGGAAATCCAAGATGGCCGCCTTGGATTATCGAATCGAACCAGAAAAGGTATCTTGCACAACTAGACCCCAAGGGGAACCTGTGTACCAAATTTGAGAAAGATCCATACAGCAGTGGCTGAGAAATCGCGATAACAAGGTTTCATGGGGAAATCCAAGATGGCTGCCTGGTGGCCATATTGGATTTTCAAATCAGACCATAAAAGGTATCTTGAACAACTAGACCACAAGGAGAACCTGTGTACCGAATTTGAGAAAGATCCATGAAGTAGTTCCTGAGAAATCGCGATAACAAGGTTTCATGGGGAAATCCAAGATGGCTGCCTGGTGGCCATATTAGATTTTTGTATCGGACCAGAAAAGGTATCTTGAACAAACTAGACCGCAAGGGGAACCTGTGTACCAAATTTGAGAAAGATCCATGAAGCAGTTCCTGAGAAATCGCGATAACAAGGTTTCATGGGGAAATCCATGATGGCCGCCTTGTGGCCGTATTGGATTTCGGAATCGGATCAGAAAAGGTATCTTGCACAACTAGACCCCAAGGGGAACCTGTGTACTAAATTTGAGAAAGATCCAAGCAGTAGTTCCTGAGAAATCGTGATAAGGTTTCATGGGAAAATCCAAGATGGCCACCTTGTGGCCATATTGGATTTTCGAATCGGACGAGAAAAGGTATCATGCACAACTAGACCCCAAGGGGAACCTGTGTACCAAATTTGAGAAAGATCCATGCAGTAGTTCCTGAGAAATCGTGATAAGGTTTCATGGGGAAATCCAAGATGGCTGCCTGGTGGCCATATTGGATTTTGAATCGGACCAGAAAAGGTATCTTGCCCAACTAGACTACAAGGGGAACCTGTGTACCGAATCTGAGAAAGACCCATGAAGGAGTTCCTGAGAAATCGCGATAACAAGGTTTCATGGGGAAATCCAAGATGGCCGCGTTGTGGCCATACTGGATTTTGGAATCAGACGAGAAAAGGTATCTTGCACAACTAGACCCCAAGGGGAACCTGTGTACTAAATTTGAGAAAGATCCAAGCAGCAGTTCCTGAGAAATCGCGATAACAAGGTTTCATGAGGAAATCCGAGATGGCCGCCTTGTGGCCATATTGGATTTTCGAATCGGGCCAGAAAAGGTATCTGCACAACTAGACCCCAAGGGGAACCTGTGTACCAAATTTGAGAAAGATCCATGCAGTAGTTCCTGAGAAATCGCGATAACAAGAATTGTTTACGGACGGATGACGGACAAAAAGCGATTTGAACAGCCCACCATCTGGTGATGGTGGGCTAAAAACAGTGTGGGATGTTTTCTTTCGCAAGGGCGCAATCCCACAGATTTGGTTGTTTTCATGAGCAATCATGTCCAACAAAATTGATGATGGACACGATTTCACTGATTTGGAGCTTAGGTCATGTATAGATCTCGCAACGCATGTATAGTCGTTCGATGTCAGTTGTTAGTTACTCCAATAATATTCTTGAGTGCCATCCTACTTACAATTACAAGGGTACATGGTTATTTCTACTGTATTCTGCAACTAAAATCAGCTCGTCGAGTGAGTGAGTAGGATTTAATGTTGTTTTCAACATTTTTTCAGTCATATCACGACAGTGCCTACATGTGCCAGAACAAGTGAGTGACCACACTTCCTATTATCCTGGACATTGATCAACCCAGCCAGTACAGCACCCGGTCGTCCATCCAATTGCTCTGTGATGTGCTGTGCACCTTGAGCGAGAGAACGGGATAACCTCTCTTTGGTGCATATTCCATGGCTGGATGGAATACGCAGTTTCAGCGGGCAATATACACAAACTGGATTGGGGAATATGCAGTTTTATCTCATTACAATTTATATAGGGACACACACTAATAAATATAAGAATAGCATATAGTGGTTGCCAAAGTTGAAATAACAATAACGAAAGCATGTGTGCTGTATTTAATTGAACTTCATGTAAGACATTTATTTGGAATGGTGTGTATGGCATGAAATCTTTATAGCTCTGTGCCAAATGAATTAGAGGATTATGGATTGCATACTGTCGTACAAATTTTTAGTATAATAGATATAGTGGAGTTCTTAGTTTTATATCATTCATATCTGTCAGTGTGTTTGGTATAATTCATGCATATATGTTTCAATTCATTCGAATTGGCCAGTTCCAAACATGCAGAAACCTAAATCATATACAATTGTGAGGTATAGATGCAACTTGTGAATCTATAATACAACATTCCCAAGAAGCCTTATATAGGGGCAGAAGGTGAGAACAGCTTGAAATGAAATACCAAGTATGGCATCGCTAGTTAAAAATAGCAGAACTTGAAAACTGTAAATTCCTATAAATTGATAATTCTGCCTTGCAAAGTGAAATCCTCACCGTGTGCAGCGAACGTATAAGCTAACAGCTCAGCCCTTTTATTCGACTGGCCAATGAAATGCATCTTATTTTCACATGATTTACACGTACGACTGTTGAAAATGGCAATCTTTTTGCGAGCCCGTCACATGAAAGATCACATGATATTGAATAAGGTGTTTAGCAGGAACGGAAATCAATGCGCTGTAACCACACGAGAGCTAGCCCCTCAGCTAATAGGCAATTGAGGTCGTTTGCTCAGGGGATAGCTCTTGTGTGCGACAGGCTTTAGATGGCATCATGCATGAGTGTTCTAAAAAAATCGCCAATGTTGTTCATGAAAGATCAACCTCAATCAGTTTTTTTTTTCATTTGCCATTTGTGGAAATGAGGAGCTGGAGAGACAAAATAATGCCCACAGGACTTGACCAAGATGTATTCTAGCTCAAAAAACGTTAGGTCATATGTTTTAGAAGCACAAATCCATGCCCTGCAGTCAGGTCAGCAGGCAGGATATTTTTTTGTGATAGGAATTTTCAGTTCGAGGACTAAACCCTATGGTGTCAATGTTGCATAATTAAATATCAGTAGGGTATACCTTGTTGAACTACCATATTGGCCAGTTGGGGTATGTAATAAATGATTTGCCAGCGAGGATGTGACTTTACTAGCCACAAGTTAAATATAGCTAGATGGGTTAATGCTATTGTGGAAGCCTGTAGCCCTATAAGAAATATCAAGTAGCAAGTTTATACCTGAACAGGTGGGGGTGGTAGAGGATTCCGTCCACGTCGTATGTTTTCCTCTGAATACAAGTTCACATAGTGCTGAGGGGGTAATGGATAAGCGCTTACACCCTGATTTTCTGCCATCTTGCATCTGAAATGAACAGACATTGTACATACATTAGAAGTTCCATCAATTGAAGGTGAAAGGTAAAGGTTTTCATATCCTCCTTCTAATATTCTTCATGGCCCAGTTAATGATGGAACTATCTATCTATCTACTTAATTTGGTTTTATTTGAAGTATTTTGCTTCCTAGTAGCTTTAGAAAAGTACTCCAAGGCCAGTCAGTTTTCTGATATGAAATCTGTATGACTTAGCTGCCCTTGTTTGACGCTGGTTTGCGATGTCACATCAGACATTAATACTTGTAACATTCAGTCTTTGGAAAGCTGGTTTGACACGACGCCACAATCAAGGAAAGACAAACGATGACGGTTTGCAAATCAGAATTCAGCTGGGATTGGGGTACTGACTTTTCGAAAGCTTCTAGAAGACAAAATACTTCAAATTAAACCAAGCGAAGTAGATTCACTGATATTCTTTTTTGTCTAAGCCCACTTTACAGTAGAGAGACCATGTGGACATGTGTCACATAATATCCAGACCAGAGAGATTTGTATTCTGTCGGAATGAGGTCAGTCAGAGCAAGATTTTGAAAGAGTGAAATAAAAGTGGTCCTATTCATTTAGAAAACTAGGAACTTATGAATGGAGCTGATCCTTATCGGGAAATTATTCAGTAATCCATAGGAGTGAGGTAAGCATAATAGAACGACTGGACGAGTTCTACAAAATTTTCAACCAGGTGCCAATGACGCCTTGTGATTTCACCATTTGCAGTGAGTGTTTTGAGGTGATAACTCTCTCACTCCAGTCAAAGACAATATAGAGGAATCTCAGACTAGAATCGATGAAAGTACCCCAAACCTTGGGCTGAATGTGAGGGATTATAATTTATGGGGTTAGCAAGACAAAAAAAACCCTGTACATTAAAAATTTAAATGTACCTAATTATGAGGATATTTTAAAATATCAGATACTATGTGACAACCTGCTCACTGGAGTGATACAGATACAAGCTGGTGTATTCTGTAATCACTATGGCATGTATGGGCAGTTTGACTATGTGACCAGGCCGGGGAAAACCCTAACTCTCGTATATACGTCAGTTCGCTATTTTGTAAAGAGCAGGTCATGTGGTAATCGAGAAAAGCATGCAGAACTTTGCTGCAGTCATATTCTCACAAAGTCAGTCAAGCGTGTTTATAGCACTCGCCATATTTTACATGCTCTCTCGCGGAAAAACATTTAAGGTAGTTTTACTCATAATAAAACCCTATCAGATTTCATGACCCGATAAAAAATATTTCATAATATTTAGGTTGTTGAATATGACTGAGAATTGTTATATTTTCACACAATGAACAATATACCGGTATTCAAAGTTGATATTTAGCAATAATGGGGCAATAATTAATTAAGACTATAATGTTCAACATGATTAAACCAGTTTCATTATGTTGGCTTTTGAGTGAACATGTTGTACTGTTATGAATCTATATTTTCCTGGAGTTGTTCATGGTACATGCTACGAAATGTCCATTAACAATCTTAGGATAATCAAGAAAACAAAATAATAAACTATAAATTTAAGACCATAGTCTAACAAAAAAACATAGTGGTAAAATACTTCCTCATGAGTTATATCATACTTTAATAGACATTTATCAGAACTCATATTTCCATTTGACATATGTTCTGAGTAAAACTATCTTGAATGTTTTGCAGCGAGAGACAGTATAAAGTATGGTGAGTTCTATAAATACAGCCGACAGACTTTGTGAGAATTTGACTACAGCAAAGTTCTGCACGCTTTTCTCGATTTACCACGTAACCCGCTCTTTACCAAATAGTTGTCGTCATGAAGATGATTTTACCAATGCTCCATTGATTTTCATGAAAGATTTATGAAATTAGGCGTATCAAAGTAGAGGGTTATGAGAATTGGTATGTAGGATGTCCATTTTCACCAGTTTCTCTCGGAGGCATGCCATAAAAGTAACCAATGAGCGGGTTAGTTAGAATGTAACTCCAAATTGTCTCTCGCATATTTTTCATCGTGCACTTTTAAAGCATGGAGAAGTAAGAGCAGAAATAATGTTCAAGTCCGACTTCTATAGGCTAAGTGCCCTATCGGCCATTGGTCAGTTGACCTTTATACGTGAACTGACATATATACGCGAGTTACTCCTGGGTTTTCCTAGCTCGAAAACATCGGCTAAGGAGTCTATTTATTTTGGTTGTTGTTGCTGAATCGGACCCCTTAGCCCGAATCACTGATAGGGCCCGATATGGATAGACGTCAGTCGCTCGAGATCTTTAACTGCACACGGCGTGGGGAATTGAGACAGAGGCACGAAAAGCATTTTATCGAATAAATAATAGGATTTGGCATCTCCAGCACTATGACAACCACCTAATGACTCCTTTAATTAGATGGAATCTGCCTTCAAACACGGATTTTGTCAACAAAACCATTGTGTTTTTCTCTGGCCTCTTTCTCCAGTTGACAGGGACATGTGCAGAATGTGGTTGACCTTTTTGCTCACGGCACCAGAAATCGATTCTTGCAGGTTATAAACCAATAGCGACGCGTGTTTATTCACGTGATCAGAAAGGTCACAATAGCGTAGGTCATATTCTAACATGTCAGAAACACGCCAAAACGGGAAAATCAGTCAGTGTTTTTCCTACACATTTGATCACATTCTGTCAGCATGAAAACAGTCATGAGAGATGGTACATGGTCAAAGAATCTCAGGTCGGTCAAACTGTATCTAGCTAAAGAACCTTCCCTACACAGCTGTAGTTCCTTCCCTTTACATTTCATACCACGAAGTTGCAGGCGTTTCGGAAGATTTAACGACTGCACATACAAGAACACAGTAGCTGGTGATAATAAAATGTACCTCGTTATTCTCCTTGTAGTCTTTTGTCACTTCCCTCCAAGTTAGAACTCTCGGTATTCCCTCATTCTTAAGTTATCATCAATTGTTCAAGATTCTCAGGGATTTGAATATTCAGCTGACCGCCATTCAACTGTCAGTCATGTAAATTTCCCTTGCACAGACTTTGCCGGAGATGGCGGTGTCATTTGAATACAAGCCGTGGCGCATGTGTGATTTTTCGGGCCAGTTCGATGACAGTCCAACGCATGCGCGTGTAGGTGGGCGTGGCTATCTTCGTTACGCTGAGACATTCAAAATATGAGTCCAAAATATGTCAGAAAACTCCGTGAAGGCGTGATTAAAAGATGATATCTCAAGAACGAGGAATTATTAAGTGTTGAGAGTTGGCAGGCGGCGAGAAGGACCAATGTAGAGGAAAATGAGGTATAGTTTATTACTATTCGCTGCCATTTTATTTCGTGTGCAGTTAGGATATTGGACAATGTCATTCAATGCTCAATGTGTGGGATGTATTGTGTATAGGAGGAACCTGGGCTGTAGTCGGTTACACAGCCATTCGAGACTACAGCCTTTCCTGGGCTAAACTGTATCAAATTGGCATATTTTTTCTCTCCCATTTCGTTATTTTCGTCAGCGAAAAGACACTTTTCGGAACACCAGCTTTTATCGCCAAATTTTAACCTACCCTTGCTCTGAGCTGTGACAGGAAAGCCACACCCCCTTACCCTATATTCATCTATCACAGCTAGAGTTTCTGAGTTAGGGTTTTCCCGAACTTGGTGACAGCTCGATTTGCATTGACAAATTCAATATTCTGCCACAGCAGGGTATGAGCAGTCAGAACAAAGGACAAAGGATATTTGGATGTTGAAATATATCCTGATTGGGAAATTTTGACTACTAAATGGCAATAGCGAATTTCGGCATCTAAACTACATGAACGAGATAGAATATACTTCCAAAAACTGCCAATGCAATTGTAAATTTTGCTGACTTTTTGTCGTCGAAATTATTCTGTCTAGCAGCTTCCCACCAGTAAGCGAACAGGACCAGTAAGCGAACAAGTCCAAACAAATAAGGCAAAATACTAAATCCTGGGAAATTAACAATACACAAAACTTATAATTATTCAACTACTTGATTAGTTGGTTATTTCTACTTACAAAACTGGCTCGTTTGTCGCCCGGATCTGTTAGAAAAAGCAGACGACAGGTCGCTTGGGAGGTCAACAAATAAAACATTTTGAGATTTGCATCCTTTGTACAAACTGACAGGAAGTCAGATCAACGTAGTAATTACACTAGAAGTTGGAGAAATTGATGGTGAATCTGATGATATCTGGGAAAAATAACTTTTTCTTTCGTCATCTTTGAGTCGGCAAAAGTTTTGATGCAGGTGAGGGCGCTAAGTGTGGATTTGGAGGGGACAAGTAATGATTTGAGTTATTCCCCTTGTTTTCTCTCATAATGTGGAATGGCGGTACTTCATGCTAAAAAAAACCTGACTGCTCCCTCCGACGTAGTTTTTGACGGTAGGCAACGGCTTTATGATGTTTTTCACTCAGTGGAAGTCTGTTTTACTGTGGATAAGTACTATATTTGCTCAACAATCTATTCTCGACATACAATGACCAATATCCAATAATAATGTATCTCTAAATTGTCGAAAAATCGCTGACAAGCAAGTGTTCGCTTACTGGTCCTGTATCACCATATTTTCGGAGATCAAACCACTCTCTTTGAAATCGTTCCTCACTCCATTAAATTGCTGCTGGAGAATATATTCATACCTGAAAATAATTATCAAAGTTCGGTCTTTGTTTTCTGCCACTAGTTTTTATTTTAATATTCAAATCGCATTTCTGGAAATTAAAATCAATCAAAAGTGTTCGCTTACTGGTCCACCAAGGCTAATATTGAATTGACGTGCATTATTTTTTTCGTGTTGTTGTTGCAGTATACTTCCCATCAATCACCAATGTTGGACATCTTTATACGAACAGAATAACTAGCAAAATATGCCAACTTGGAAACATGGAAGTATAAAAAGAAAAATATCTAAAGTGTGATATTTTCCCCAATTAAGATATATATCCCAGTTAGTCCTTTCCCCTGACGTGATGAGTTGTTGACGAGACCCCATTTTTCAACACTCCGATCCGGATTCGAGCGACAGTACAAATATTTCCCAACTTTGACGGAATTGTTTTTAGGATGGTTTCTTAATGTTGGTCTCTTACATATCAAAAAGATAAACGGCCAACGGACAGGTCAATAGCGAGAAAAGACATATAATTAAATTATAGACCAGCCACGACTTACAAACACCTGCTAACTGCAAATCTGTGTGCATTCCACACCTATATGCTGTGCGGCTAAAAACAGGCATGGGTTCGGATCTTCGGCCATAAAGAGATGTAAAATCTTTAACAAAAAGCCTGTAAAAGCATATATTTTCTAAATGGGCACACTCTTGCCATTATTTCAAAAGACTTGTGAGCTATTGAAATTGAAAAGGAGAGACGTGCAATCCTCCTTAAACCTTCTTCAACTTTTCTAAAAAACTCCATAAAATATACGAAAATATGTCAAATTCTACCCGCAACCCAAAGAAAACGTATGAAATGATTTTCTTTTTATTTATGTTAAAGTGTTTCCCGTCCGAAGGACAATTTAAAATGGCGAAAGAAGCAGGGGGTTGACCTGCTCGTTTTTTGTAAAATTTTATCGCCATAAAGGAATCATCATTTTCGCTTCCCGAAAAAGTGCGTATTTTGACCCGCCAGATATTCAATTCTGGACACGATTAACTCTGTTGTGGCGAGTGGGTGCGATCAACAAGCAGTTGTTATATCCTCGTTTGGAGAAATGGTTATGTTCAGCAGAGTGATACTATAGATATCAGTTAGTAGAAAGGTAAGAAGAATTACCATGTTGTCAAAATCGGGCGACCTTCCTTATTATAAAATTATGGAGGGGCCACTTTGTGCGAAACCGTGGCAAGTGTGGAGGACACCCTCTGGAAAACGTCAACAAAAAAGATGATGCCGGCTCCAGCACAGTACCAACAGATTGACGGCCTCAAACATGGACCGCTACTAGAATCAGAATAAGAATATTGATGTATGTTGGGAGTTACTCCCCTTGATCCATGTACTCAACCTCCAAACAGCAGAAGGGGAGATAACCCTGTTTGGAGGTTGCCATGTACTTTTGCATTGATCGCAATAAACTGCACGTATCGTGTCGTACTAGAGCGGGAAGAACCTTTTTTCCCAAGTTCAGCAGATTTGCCGACTGCATATAAATTCATAACTTGTACGCGGTAGCACCGGACCTTCTCAGAAATCAGTGATCGGTGCATAAATAATTGAAATAATTACTTACCATTGAATGTCAAGAATAAAATCAAAGTGTATATTGCATTACTGTTGAGTGCGCTAGATAGGAGCCCAGCAGGTAGCACCCCTTCCACACTTTCATTCGTTTCCAAGGGGCCTCTTTGTGCAAAACCGTGGCAAGTTTGGAGTGCACCCTCTGAAAAACTTCAACAAAAAAAGATGATCCGAGCTCTAGCACAGTACCAACAGATCGACGGTCTCAAACATGGACCGCTACTAGAATCAGAATCAGAATATTGATGTATGTTGGGAGTTACTCCCCTTGATCCATTTACTCAACCTCCAAACAGCAGTAGGGGAGATACCCTGTTTGAAGGTTGCCATGTACCGGTACTTTTGCATTGATCACAGTAAGCGATATCGTATCGTATCGTATCGTACTAGAGCGGGAAGAACCTTTAATTTCATAATATGATAGACTGCCTGTGTTCTGTTACATCATAATTCTTCTTGTCTTATATCTTAGCTTATATCTATAATACCATCCTATTCAGCATTATCAACGTTGCAAACGAGTACATACAGATTGATGGCTGGCTTCGTCTACACGCTGATCGAGATCATGGAGTAAATGTTGTCCTGCCTCAGTTATGCCCCTTGGGTGTACCTAAAAATCAACACTCATTTACAGGAAAAAAATCTGACAGAAAACGGGCGGGTTGACCCCCACTTTTTTTGCCTTTTTAAGTTGAGACCGGACCAGGGAACGTGAGTAAGAAGTTTAATTGCAATCGCTCTTAAAGATTTTTCTGGAAATTGAGCCAAATTTGACCATTTTTCGAGATTTTATGGGGTTTTCTAGGAAAAATGAAGCAAGCTTGAAGGAGAATGTTCGAGATTCATTTTTCTATAACATAGCAGTGCTATATCTTAAAATAATATTTTAATCATGCTCTTTCAGAAAATATATACATATTTGTGATTTGGGATGAAGATTTTACGACAATTGGTGGCCGAAAAACGGACCCACAGTCTATTCCATGCCGAATGGCAATCTCCTGGCTTCGATTGCATATACTTTTCGTCTAAACGGCTGCAGGAATGATCTCTGCCCCACCGTAGTAAAAATGTAGAACGGAAGGAACACTTCGTATGATTCGATGATATTCCATTGGTTTGGCGTTTTGATTGGCATAGATCATCAGCGCGTGATGGATAACGCATGAATGAAAGAACGTACCGGTTCTATTTTCAGGTTGTAGCCATAGATACCTACCCCTCCCATCCCCGTCATTTTTTCAATGAAAAGTCCGCCATTGTGTTGCTAAGCCGCATCACAGCTCTGTAAATTTTGTAAAACTGCTCTCCCCCAAAAGAGTTCGTTTGCGTTTGTCTTGATAAAGTACCGTACTGATGTAATTTATGACATAATTGAAATATATAATGGCATGGTTGACATAACTGCATAGTTAGAAACTAAATGGTGTGACAGGTTTCGCGTAATAAACCGCGCGCATCATAATGTAACAGCTCATTACATTTTTGTTGCCTGTGGGTGAGATTAGATTTGGAGCTGTTTGTAAAAAGCGGAAAACGGATCGAGGCTTGGTGAATGGCCGAATGGAAGAAACCCTGGAGTGCACCCCAAGTTCAGCAGATTGCCGACTGCATATAAATTCATAACTTGTACGCGGTAGCACCGGACCTTCTCAGAAATCAGTGATCGGTGCATAAATAATTGAAATAATTACTTACCATTGAATGATAAGAATATAATCAAAGTGTATATTGCATTACTGTTGAGTGCGCTAGAGAGGAGCCCAGCAGGTAGCACCCCTTCCACACTTTCATTCGTTTCCAAGTACCTGTTACAGTTTCACATTCCTGTCATTATATTCACGCCTTTTTGACAGAAGAGCTGAAGACTTCCAAATATTGCAGTTGTTGTAAAAGTTTGGGCTTCCTGGTCGATGAACTTGACATTTCATAGGTATGACTTATATCTACTTTCCCCTTGCTATGTTTTACAGTGACGTCTAGCTTATTTCCATGTATTTTTGGGTTAAAACTTTCCAGTCTTACAATTATTAACAACTTTTGCAACTCATGAACTGTGTCAAATTATGTTACAACAACAGCAACAACATGTGGGTGAAGAAGAACAACTACTGTTGTGTGTCCCAGCAAAATCTGTTGAGAGGTTTTGTCCGATTTTTTTTGAGGAAAAAAAAAAAAAAAATCTTGTGTTCTGAAACTTATGTCACTAGTAATATGCAATCTAGTAGAATTATAGCATCATCATGTCTGGGAAAAGTAGAATCAGAAGTTTAATCATGGAGTTCTGGGGTCGGCGTATTCGACTGAAATGCGTTGAATTCGACTGAAGAAACGGAAACTCGGTCGGTTATTTGTTGATAGCTCGCTTAATACTGGTTCGATTCTGACAATCTAAACTTTCCGGAGTAGCTGAAGAGATTCTCTTTTCAAAAATATATAGTTTGATGACAAAAGTATTTTTATGAAATTTTTTCTGGACCGACCGACATGCGGTTTTTCTTGGCCGGAAAATTATTGCGTGAACTGACTGAAATACTTTTAGGTTTCCAGAATGCTCTACTTTTTTACGAATAAAAGGATATAAAATTTATGCACCTTCTACCATTTTCCGTAAAAGGGTTCGCTGAAATAAAGCGATTGAAAATCAAGACATTTTCAGCCGAATCGGCGTGACTGGAGCGAATTAAAAACTCTGATTTGAAGACGGACTTCAGAAGAGTCCGAAAATCCGGAATCAGGATCGCGGGGAAGTTTATAGGAAGATTGGTTATGTCGGTTGGTCGTAAGTGTCGAATTAAATTTAAAAACCATAGTTTGCCAGTCAGTTTCACGCAATAATTTTCCGGACAAGAAAAACCGCATGTCGGTCGGTCAGAAAAAATTTCAGCGAAGTCGACACGATTATTTCAGTTGCCCACTATCTCAAAAAAAAAAAAAAATTGTCATCAAACTATATATTTTTGAAAAGAGAATCTCTTCAGCTACTCCGGAAAGTTTAGATTGTCAGAATCGAACCAGTATTAAGCGAGCTATCAACAAATAACCGACCAAGTTTCCGTTTCTTCAGTCGAATTCAAAGCATTTCAGTCGATTATCTGATCCCGGAGTTCTGGTAGCATGCACTTTGCAGTTGGGCTGATTCGGGCCATTTGGCCTGACACCCCCTGATTGGAGGGTATATAATTAAAGTTGATAGAGTTTATATTTTTTTCACGAATAAAAAACTCGAGTTGTGAACTGAGCACTTTTGGCGCAAATTCACGGGAGTTTGTTTCGCGGACAAAATAAAATGTCACAGTTTTGCCTATGCATTGTGTATGAAGATGAAATTTTGTTGACTCATCAAAAATTATAAATCTCATGCATATAACTTACCCGTTTTGTGCGGTTCCATATTCCGCTCATCACCACATGTTCGCCCAAACTGTAGATAGCCTTCTTTAATCTGCAGTGATTTCTCGGTATAGACTTTTCCTCGTTTTAGCTCATCTGGACTAATGTCAGGCCATTGTCACTTGATTGGTTGTTTCTCATGACCTTGATTTTTTTAAATACACATGCTAGATGCTATAATTATTGATTATTAATTATTAAATTGCAAACCAATTGTATATGAATATAAAGAAAATGAGTAAGTTTTACTCATGAAAATGTAAATCCGGGATTTTGAGGGCAAATAATTAAAATAGATGAGGTATTCCCTCATCTATTTTTAGCCCACCATCACCAGATGGTGGGCTGTTCAAATCGCTTTTCGTCCGTAGTCCGTCGTCCGTAAACAATTCTTGTTATCGCGATTTCTCAGGAACTACTGCATGGATCTTTCTCAAATTTGGTACACAGGTTCCCCTTGGGGTCTAGTTGTGCAAGATACCTTTTCTGTCCGATTCGAAAATCCAATATGGCCACCAGGCAGCCATCTTGGATTTCCCCATGAAACCTTGTTATCGCGATTTCTCGGAACTGCATGGATCTTTCTCAAATTTGGTACACAGGTTCCCCCTTGGGGTCTAGTTGTGCAAGAAATCTTTTTGGTCCGATTGAAAATCCAATATGGCCACCAGGCGGCCATCTTGGATTTCCCCATAGAAGGCCTTGTTATCGCGATTTCTCAGGAACTACTGCATGGTCTTTCTCAAATTTGGTATGAGGTTCCCCTTGGGGTCTAGTTGTGCAAGAAACCTTTTGGTCCGATTCGAAAATCCAATATGGCCACCAGGCAGCCATCTTGAATTTCCCCATGGCTGTTATCGCGATTTCTCAGGAACTGCATGGATCTTTCTCAGAATTTGGTACACAGGTTCCTTGAGGTCTAGTTGTGCAAGACACCTTTTCTGGTCCGATTCGAAATCCAATATGGCCACCAGGCAGCCATCTTGGATTTCCCCATGAACCTTGTTATCGCGATTTCTCAGGAACTACTGCATGGATATTTCTCAAATTTGGTACACAGGTTTCCCTTGGGGTGTAGTTGTGCAAGATACCTTTTCTGGTCCGATTCGAAAATCCAATATGGCCACCAGGCAGCCATCTTGGATTTCCCCATGAAAACCTTGTTACCGCGATTTCTCAGGAACTACAGCATGGATCTTTTTCAAATTTGGTACACAGATTCCCCTTGGGGTCTAGTTGTGCAACAAACCTTTTCTGGCCCGATTCGAAAATCCAATATGGCCACCAGGCAGCCATCTTGGATTTCCCCATGAAACCTTGTTATCGCGTTTCTCAGGAACTACTGCATGGATCTTTCTCAAATTTGGTACACGGGTTCCCCTTGGGGTCTAGTTGTGCAAGATACCTTTTCTGGTCCGAATCGAAAATCCAATATGGCCACAAGGCGGCCATCTTGGATTTCCCCATGAAAACCTTGTTATCGCGATTTCTCAGGAACTACTGCATGGATCTTTCTCAAATTTGGTACACAGGTTCCCCTTGGGGTCTAGTTGTGCAAGAACCCTTTTTTGGTCCGATTCGAAAATCCAATATGGCCACCAGGCAGCCATCTTGGATTTCCCGATGAAACCTTGTTATCGTGATTTCTCAGGAACTATTGGATGGATCTTTCTCAAATTTGGTACACAGATTCCCCTTGGGGTCTAGTTGTGCAAGATACCTTTTCTGGTCCGAATCGAAAATCCAATATGGCCACCAGGCAGCCATCTTGGATTTCCCCCAATGAAACCTTGTTATCCGCGATTTCTCAGGAACTACTGCATGGATCTTTCTCAAATTTGGTACACAGGTTCCCCTTTGGGTCTAGTTGTGCAAGATACCTTTTCTGGTCTGATTCGAAAATCCAATATGGCCACCAGGCAGCCATCTTGCATTTCCCCATGAAATATTGTTATCGCGATTTCTCAGGAACTACTGTATGGATCTTTTCTCAAATTTGGTACAGGTTCCCCTTGGGGTCTAGTTGTGCAAGATACCTTTTCTGGTCCGATTCGAAAATCCAATATGGCCACCAGGCAGCCATCTTGGATTTCCCCATGAAACCTTGTTATCGCGATTTCTCAGGAACTACTTCATGGATCTTTCTCAAAATTTGGTACACAGGGGACTAGTTGTGCAAGATACCTTTTCTGCTCCGATTCGAAAATCCAAGATGGCCACAAGGCGGCCATCTTGGATTTCCCCATAAAACCTTGTTATCGCGATTTCTCAGAAACTACTGCATGGATCTTTCTCAAATTTGGTACACAGGTTCCCCTTGGGGGTCTAGTTGTGCAAGAAACCTTTTGGTCCGATTCGAAAATCCAATATGGCCACCAGGCAGCCATCTTGGATTTCCCCATGAAAACCTTGTTATCGCGATTTCTCAGGAACTACTGCATGGATCTTTCTCAAATTTGGTACACAGGTTCCCCTTGGGGTCTAGTTGTGCAACAAACCTTTTTTGGTCCGATTCGAAAATCCAATATGGCCACCAGGCAGCCATCTTGGATTTCCCGATGAAACCTTGTTATCGTGATTTCTCAGGAACTACTGGATGGATCTTTCTCAAATTTGGTACACAGATTCCCCTTGGGGTCTAGTTGTGCAAGATACCTTTTCTGGTCCGATTCGAAAATCCAATATGGCCACCAGGCAGCCATCTTGGATTTCCCCCAATGAAACCTTGTTATCGCGATTTCTCAGGAACTTCTGCATGGATCTTTCTCAAATTTGGTACACAGGTTCCCCTTGGGGTCTAGTTGTGCAAGATACCTTTTTTGGTCAGATTCGAAAATCCAATATGGCCACCAGGCAGCCATCTTGGATTTCCCTTTGAAACCTTGTTATTGCAATTTCTCAGGAACTACTGCATGGATCTTTCTCAAATTTGGTACACAGGTTCCCCTTGGGGTCTAGTTGTGCAAGATACCTTTTTCTGGTCCGATTCGAAAATCCAATATGGCCACCAGGCAGCCATCTTTGATTTCCCCATGAAACCTTGTTATCGCGATTTCTCAGGAACTACTGCATGGATCTTTCTCAAATTTGGTACACAGGTTCCCCTTGGGGTCTAGTTGTGCAAGAACCTTTTTTGGTCCGATTCGAAAAATCCAATATGGCCACCAGGCAGCCATCTTGGATTTCCCCATGAAACCTTGTTATCGCGATTTCTCAGGAACTACTGCATGGATCTTTCTCAAATTTGGTACACAGGTTCCCCTTGGGATCTAGTTGTGCAAGATACCTTTCCTGGTACAATTTGAAAATCCAGTATAGCCACCAGGCAGCCATCTTGGATTTCTCCATGAAACTTTATCGTCATTTCTCAGGAACTACTGCATGGATCTTTCTCAATTTTGGTACACAGATTCCCCTTAGGGTCTCGATATGCAAGATGCCTTTTTCGGTCCGAATCGAAAATCCAATATGGTCACCAGGCGGCCATCTTAGACTTTCCCATGAAATTTTTTTATCATGATTTCTCAGGAAGTACTGCCTGGATCTTTCTCAAATTTGATACACAGGTTCAATTGTGCAAGATACCTTTTCTGGTCCAATTCGAAAATTCCATGTTGGATTTTCCCATGCAAAGTTGTTATCGTGATTTCTCAGGAAGTACTGCATGGATCTTTCTCAAATTTGGTACACAGGTTCCCCTTATGGTCTAGTTGTGCAAGATACCTTTTTCGGTCCGAATCGAAAATCCAGTATGGCCACAAGGCGGCCATCTTGAATTTTCCCTTGAAACATTGTTACCGTGAATTCTCAGGAAATATTTCGTGGATCTTTCTGAAATTTGGTACACAGGTCCCACATGGGGCCTAGTAGTGCAAGATACCTTTTTTGGTCCGATTCGAAAATCCAAGTTACGCTTCAAATTAATTCGGTATTCTCGAGTTGTGACATTGCATCACAAGAGTCGGCAGATCAAACGGTGGGGCATATTCTATATATTGACTATAGAGAATATCCATACCTTCACCTTCCATATCAAGGAGTTCAAATAATTCGGAATTAAAATGTATTTCTTCAAATTTTAAATCAGCTTTCTTTAGTCCATGCAGTAGCAAGTGAACTGCTCCACCCTTTCGTCTGCCGGCGGGTCGGCTACATGAAGGGACGTCACTCTTGTGACTCAACGTCACAACTCGACAACTGTAGACTACTGCATGTTTCGATCCAAGGGAGATAATCAGGATTCAGGCACTTTCGAAGTTTCAACATTACTGCGCAGACCGGATCCCTTCAGTATCAAGTAGTGTACCATCTTACTATTTTCAGGCATGGTATCTTAAAAGAGATATCTCAAAATAGCCGTATAAACAGAACAGAATTAGCACTCGTTCTTAATTATAAAATCTTAAGTATGTTTCATAGCTCATGCCAAAGTGTCAAAGAGATTGGTCTTCGCTTCTAGTACCCAATGATGACACGTGCAAAAAAATAAATAAAAAAAAATACTACGAAACAAAGGCAAAGAATCCTCCGTACATGTACATTCACTTTCAGACTAACTTTGCTCATTTCTCTTGTATTATAACAACCGACATAAGTACAGTTTCTAGAAATCTTGAAACTCCTGAAACTTAGATTATGTCTTGGTGTTTTTCAGTGACCTTTTCCGATCCTTTTCGCTCAGATTCAAAATTCTGTAAAGAAAATTACAATTCAATCGTTTGCACTTAGTAACAATGGACAAAAAGATCCTCTAGTCATTAGCTTACAATTATCGGACAATGGTGGGCGCCAAGATCCTTCAGGATCTCTCGTTAGGATAGAGGTTCCTGTCGCCATGCACGATGCAGTCAATCCATTCTTAAAATTTTATATCGGCAAACGGGCCATCACGAATCCAAGCAATACGTAGGATGAGTATCATTTAAGGTCGCTTTCGATCTTTCAGTCGTATCACGACGTTTGAGTCCTGCTACTTGCAAAATGTGGAGACTTCACCATTGAAACACCAGGTTCGAGGGTTCCTGTCACTGGAACGAATGGCTAATCCCGGACTGCCATCTTCATACCGAAGTCGATTTTTCCGTTCAGACTTCCAATTCGACGTGGGAAAGGATAAGTCGACATGGGTGACTGCAGCTCAATCATTAGTTCAGATCAGTTTTTTTGGTTTATTCTATTTGGATAAAATATCATTCTAGGTTTCAGAGTAGCTTGGACAGAAAAAAAATCGATCTTCACAGGCACTATCTAGGGTCTGATATGGATCTCTGATTGGACGTAGTTTAGCCAATACATTATCCAGCAATATTGACATCCGGGAAGAAACATACCCAGACTGGATACGATTTCGAAAAAAGTCTCAATAGCTTCCAAAACTACTGAATCGTTATCTATTGATGTGTGTAAAATGATAGTTAATTTGAAATTTTTGACATACGATTAAAAAAAATGAATCAATATAACCAAACACGAGAATGGGTACCCCGCGATCACAGAGGAAGGTCTAAAATGACTAAACAGGGGGAGATAACCACTTTGATCTGTTGAGATACTCACCAGCAGGAGTCATCTCCCTTCTTTGAAATGGGTAAATAAAAGTCAAATTATGGTTTAGTTGAGGATTGAATAGATGGTTTTCAATATAAATCTGGAACAATACTGACTAACTCGCACACGGACGTGTCACCTGCCATGAGCTTTGAACGTAGATTGCTGTATTGTTTAATTTCGTTTCTGCCAACATGATGAAAGTCTCCCAACTGGTGATAAGATATATGTTTAACTGTTAAAAGCAAAATGACCCTTCCTCCAAGTAATAGTATGGTAATTTGATATTTATACCAGTAATCAGTCATTAAAACATTCCTCCATTGTGTGACATTTGTAGGAATGGAATTATAACACAGGAAGGAAGCAATCAGAGATTGCTCAATTGTATGCCCCCCCTTCCACTTTAATCCGACACTGCCCCGCCATTGTTCTGTTCTTTATTGGTTGGTGGAGGCCTAATTTGGATAATTATAAAAATTCTGTTTGTCACTTTTTTGCCATGTCTCACATAATACATATTCCAAATATCAAGCAACAAGTGATAATACGATGCTTCGATGCAAGATGGTCGCCAGGGCTTTCGCCAAATCCGAAAATGTGACCTGGTTATGAGACCTACATTCCTTGGGAGTATATTGTGGTGAAATTATGAAGCGATCAGTGAATTTTGTACCCAATTCACTGTTTTTGGGGCAATTTCATACTTCAGGACCTATGTTGTCTGCTTTGGAATGTAGAATAACATATAATATAGCCATTTTCCTGGTTCAAATCAGTTATGGACTGAGATCCAGCTTGGACAAATAAATATATCCCATTCACTTAGGTTTAAACAAAGGGCCATAACTCTTGAAAATATAACCGAAAACAGAGAAACTTCACGCTACACACCTATGGGTCACTGACCACATATCATGCGTATTTCATACATGTACTTGTTCATACAATATTAACCGAGATCCAGCCCTACAAATCCCAATTCACAAAGATTTGAAGAAAAAAGGGCCATAACTCTTGAAAATATACGCGAAATGTGGAGAAACTTCATGCTGCACAACTACAGGGCACTGATCACATATCCTGCAAATTTCATAATTGTTCATACAATATTCACCGAGCTCCAGCCCGGACAAGTTCCAATTCACAAAGATTTGAAGAAAAAAGGGCCATAACTCTTGAAAATATATGCGAAACGCGGAGAAAATTCACGCTGCACAACTACAGGGCACTGACCACACATCCTGCAAATTCCATAATTGTCCATACAATATTAACCGAGATCCAGCCCGGACAAGTCCCAATTCACGGAGAATTCAGGAACAAAGGGCCATAACTCTTGAAAATATAAGCGAAACGTGGAGAAACTTTACGCTGCACAACTGTGGGTCATTGACCACATATCATGCAAATTTCATACTTGTCCATACAATATTAACCAAGATCCAGCCCGGACAAGTCCCATTCACAGAGATTTCAGAAAAAGGGCCATAACTCTTGAAAATTATACCGGAACTCGGAAAAAACTCCACGCTGCACAACTACGAGCCACTGGCCACATTCCATGCAAGTTTCGATCCTGTCCATCAAATATTAACCGAGATATTGCCCGGACAAGAAATTCGGACGGACAGACGGATGGACAGATGGACGGACAAAGCAATCGCTATATGCCCCCCCTCTAACACCCCTCTAGTTAGAGGGGGGGCATAATGACCCCAATATTTACTTGCATCAGTGTACAAATCATTCGGTATTCTTTCTTATTTTTATCAGAAAAACAAGATTACTATACAAGTTATCGGAAAAAATAAATTGAATCACTGATTATAATTTCAATTAATAGGAGGAATTATTATCATAATTACTTATTGATTGAATTACTATCGCTTTCAAATTATGAATCATTGATTAAAATCTGAATTACTATGACAATTATAATCCGTATATTTATTTCTTGATCATTATTATTTGAATTAGGTTAATGATTAATTTTGTTTTTGAATCTATGGAACACATTTCATCTATCTAAATCTACGATGGTCACTTTGATGAAATCAGTCACATTTTCCTCTCTTTTTTTATTTTTTATTTACGTAGGTTATTTTGTAAAAAAAAAATAAAAGAAAATACATAATTATCTGAATTGAAATAAGATATTTTTTGAACACTTTTATCCACAGAAAAGCAAACATTTTGAGGACAAAATGATAACATCTGTTTCTCGTACCCCCACATGCATGCCATTTTGAATTTATCCAATTCACCCATTGGATTCTTATGGATATTCTAGATAACGTAACCACTTTTTAAAGATCTCCGACTCTAAACCAGAGTTTTGTTTGGCCATAGAGTGTATGTCAGAGCATCCACACTTCACCCATCCTCGCTAGCCAGTATATCGATCGATCTATTGGGATCGATACACTGGCTTGGTGAGTTACCCATACGAGTTCTGGATATAAATAAATGAAGGGGTTTCCCCTGAATTAACCCAATCAGTGAACGCGCTAAGCTGGTTGATTAGGCCAATCCGCTACGAGGCATGAGATGGGACAGGTTTCAATTGCATCGCGGGCCAAACTGCTTTGATGTCAAGCGGAAATCGACATCGGAAGTCAAAGCAAAAACCGCAGGCTGGGGATACCGACATCCTAATTCAAAACAAGCGCAGGGGATGAAATGTACGAGATTGTATAATAGAGGCATCGACTCAACTCAATCACCAAAAATGTCCAGGTAAACCTCTGCGAGAATTTAGGGATTACCTGGACTTGTGAAGATGCACTTCACCTTGAAACAAGTGTGTTCTAATGTCAAATGTGTATACACATACCCCTCCGAGCAAAGGATCATGGCCAAATTTTAGCAGACGGGTAAAAACTGTTGAGCACCAAACCTTGTAAACAGAACTGTGCATGTTTATAATTAAATAGAGTTCATACACGTTTGGCAGGAAAATTTTCCAGGAGTTTTCAGGACTTTCCAGGTTGGTAATTTTAATTTTCCAAGAGTCTTCAGTACAATAACTCGCAACAAAGACGCGCAAATTAAGCAAGTTCGGGAACCAATTTTGGCATGGTAGCGCATGGCATCAGATCGCCGGTTCTCCCAGAAGATGAAAGTGTAGTTCTTCCAGAAGTCAACTTTATTTTTAAGCATTTTTCAGGACTTTCCAAGTTAGCAATTAAATTCCAAGAGTTTTAAGGACTTTCCAGGAGGTCTATGAACTCTGTCAGTTAACTATTAAATGATAGGAAAAATGTGCCTGTCTTTTTCTTTTGGTTTTATTTGAAGAATTTTGTCACCTTTCAAGTCATCAAATTAGAAACTTAGTCTGAAGGACACTGTCGCTCCCAGCATCTTGTGGAGCAACATAATAGTGAACAGTGTTAAACAATTAAAGCTGAATGAGGCAGAATATTTCTTGGAATTGGCATCAAAAGAGTGTTTTGAGGTGATCAATTTATAAGAGACTCTACCATAGACTCCCTTGGAATGTTGTTACAGTAAATGTCCAAGTATTTGTCACCTTAATTCAATTAGAAAACATTAACAATTTCTATGTGATCAATGCTGGCTGAATTCAGAAATGAAACATCACAAATGAGAAAAGACAAGGCTATACAAAATTAATATCTTGTTTCTCAGGTTCCATCACATCGATGTTTTCCTTACCATTGGACCCTTTTTATTTATACTTTCAAAAAAATACTGCTGCCGCATCCATGATTTATTTCTCACTGTTTCATTATTATTTATTTGATGTGTTAATTTCTTGGGCAAATGGGCCGAAAATCGAAAAACATGGCCAACAAACTTTTCTTGCAGAAATAAACTAGATCTTTACAGGCTTTTCTGTCAGTGAAAATGTTGAAAATGTGGAATCTTCCCACATCAATGAAAATTTTAAAAGAAATAATAAATAAAAATGCCCGCCAACATCATTTTACAAATATGAGCCTCTGAGAAACAATTAATTAACTTTGTATGGCCTAAGTGATGATGGTGCTCAAATCTGGCAATTCTTCAGCACAAGCATATGGCATAGCTCATTTTTACCAGCATGATCAACCAGCGCCCATGTGCGGTGAAAATTCTGCTCCGGTGAGTCATTGGCTGTTAACATAGATTTAGACAGACTAGATTGACAATTTTGCTGTAAATATCAAACCATGCTTATTTGAAGACTAATATTTCAGTATGTGTTGCAAAATGTTGTTTGCTAACACATACTTTAACTTCAAAATTTTATCATTTGTACATGTATATCAAAAGATATCAGCAGAAACTAATCTGTCCAATTCATTCCTGGGATAAAGCTCAACATCAAATCTTGGAAGGGAGGCCAACTGTTTGGCAGTTACCTCAAAGTATGTGGTCCTCTTGGGCTGCGTGTACGGTAATTCCCCTAATAATTCAATCAAAGGAAGTGAACTTTCCTACCAAAAAATCAGGTGATCAAATTTACTAAAACAGGAAGTTGACAAAATGGTCCAAAATCATGGGAAAAATCAATTATTTCTTACTTATTTTATTGATTTTAGAGGGCGATCAAAGTTATTAGAACAACTTATTGAATTTCGTCCACAAAATTGGGTTTGATTGAATTCTAATAGGGTGATTGAGTTATCTGAGGAATTGCCATACCAGTTGATCAGTTCAACCAGACAGTGGCTCAGTGGAATAAATCAACCTACTGTATTCTGACTGAAGAAATAAAAACAAACTCTTCACATTCTTCACCTTTAACAAGAAAAGAAAAAAAAGTCAATGAAGCAAACAGTTTGGCACAAAGGCAACACCTCCGTATGTAATGACATTGTTGACATGTACTATTAACTGAAGATAAATTTCCTGTTTATACAGTACTGTATCATATCCATCAAGGGATGTTATTCACAGACCAAGGGAGACAATTCACTATGCGAAGGGAGACCACTCAACTCCAATCCGGCTTGTCCATGAACACCTTGCTGAAACAGTCTGCTGTGTATCTATTTCATCAAGAAACACCATTTTATGAGTTTCTATCACTTCTCGGCATAGTTTCATGCTGCATTGAGTGATATGTGTTTCAGATGAATTGCATACGTTTCTAACACCACTCGAGGAACCAACTGTCATTTACAAGATCTCAATTTGCGCTCTCTTCGGTCGTTTACCCGCCTGTCTGTTCTTCCGCTCGATGAGTCGTCTCAGATCCTTGTTTTCCTCTAAATCACTGGCGTCCATTATCTTCGTGTTAGAACACCCTCCCACTGGGCATCTGAAACACAAAAATATCAACATTAATATACCATTGGTTGTTCCCCCCAAAAATGGAATGAGGGACGGAAGGTAATTCTAAATTCTACACATCAGCCATACAAATTCTCTGTCATCTTCTTAATCAAAAATGTTATTTTTTGTAACAAATTGCCAAATTCCATTTACTGCTGGCAAGACCATACAGAGGGCCAGGGTTATAGACTTCCTCACAAGACTGACCCATTGCATCCAGCAATAGTATCTGTGTGCCATCATCCTAAAAATAATTGGATATAAATGTTACTTTCTAAATGGCATTACTATATAGAACACGTGGCTCTGCCTGTAGATCAAGCCTCTTAGAGCACACAACAGCGAACAAGAGTTCAATTCAACCCCAAAATCTGTCTGTGTTGGGGACATACTCCAGGGGGTTGGTTGGGTTGGGTGGGGCGAGTGAATGGTTGTAGCATGATGTAGGCTCTCGGAATATATCACGGTTGCATGGGTTAGGTAGAGGCTTAGTTTAGAACTCAGCCCCCGGAGGGTGGGGACATACTCCCAAGAGGAGTGAACATGGTAAATCGTTGAACAGTTGTAGCATGATGAAAACTTCCAAAATAAATTATGTTTGGGGTGAGGCTTAGTGTATGAGATAGAGAGATCCCAAAGGAAGTGGGGACATACTCCCAGGGTGAGTAAATGGGTTCAATAATTGAATGTGTTCATACAGCTAGAGCTGACCGAAAAAGATGTTTTCCAGGACTTATTTTAAATTTGATAAAATAAATATATTCTTATTTTGCCAATGTGTAGCTTGATACTCATCTTTTGGTTTGTTTGAAATATCGATAATAATCAAGAAGTCAACTCAATGTGCACTCCACCTGTCGACTAAGACAACAGGTCAATTCCAGCGTGACAGACGGGACAAAAGATAGCCACCCTGTGATGTTAACACAACTCTCTACCAAACTAAATTTAATAAAAATCTAAGCAAAAACTTATCAGTGGTTAGTGAACTAGTTGTACTTTAACTTAAGACAGAAACATTAAAATAATTATTATTAATATTTTCTTTTCAACTGGAATTGACAAATGTGACAGACGGGACAAGCAGGGACCACGCATTTGAAAAAGGAATAGACAAGATAGATTTCTATCTCCTTCTCAAATGAAATCAACTTTTAATGTAAATCAAATGTTAGTGGACTAATCAAGTAATCAGAGTTAGGGTTAACAGTTTTTCTATGAAGAAGATTAATTATGGATTTTTGCCACATAGTGACGTGACAGACGGGACAACTTATCGTGACAGACGGGACATTATCTCATGCCCTATAAATTATCTTCCCGTTTCCAGACTTTTTTTAATCATGTAGATCAATGCTACAATCAAGATGTTCATTGTACACTAGTTTACTTCACATTGTTTGGTTTTAGGTCATATTTTCACAAAATCCGCTGTTATCAGTTCAGTGTCCCGTCTGTCACATGTCCCGTCTGTCACAATTTAATATATTTACACATTTGTATGTATTTTGTATTGCAAACTTAATTTTTCAAGGCATATAGGTTGGTGCATTCATCAGAATGTTCATTGCATCTAGATTACTAAACATTGTTTGGTTTGGGGCCATATGAACGCAAAACTCAATAATCTATGGCTGCTTTTTGAACAGTTTTGTGACAGACGGGACAGATATGGAGTTGAAATTTTTATCAGCGTATTTGACCAAGAATGAAATAATTAATTGCATCTGGTTCAGAAGGTGTTACAGTAGATAAATAATGGTGTTACTGGCTTTTTTCCTTCTTAAAATTTATTGTACTCAAGAACATGAAGCTGCGCTATCGAAACCCCTCGGCTCTGAACCCCAGCTATTATAATGTAAGGGTGTCTCTACCAATTGATTGGCTTGTGGGAAGAAATATTTACCCCTGGTATTGTAAGTGTACTTTCTTTGAAAAAAAAAGAAAAGTTTTCCTCCCCTTAAATTAATTTGTTTCTGGAATAAATTGAAAGAGCTGTATCGATGTCGCACCAAAACAACAGTACACATGGCTAGATAAATACAGTACATGTATACTAAATGGCACATGTATGTCATTTTCAAAACAGATTTGCAAGCATTCTTTGCATTGTCTAAGAAAATAAATCAATAAATCAGTCATCCAATCAATAAATATATGTGATACTATACTAACATGATATAGAAATAATATGCAAACTTAACATAGGAATTAGTGGATTTTGTTAGACAAGGGGCATACTTTCTGACACGACTCATTTTTGATAGGCATCTAGTGTCGTTTTCAAAACAGATTTGCAGGCATTCTTCGCATTGTGTAAGAGAATAAATCAATAAATCAGTCATCCAATCAATAAATAAATGTGATAGTATACAAACATGATATAGAAATTATATGCAAACTTAACATAGGAATTAGTGGATTTTATTAGACAAGGGGCATAACTCTGCAAAATACTTTCTGACACGACTCATTTTCGATAGGCATCTAGTTCAGGTCAAGAGAAACAACTGTATCACGTTAGGATGTTGTATATGGAACGGTTCTGAAATTATCACAATAAATCATAAATGGATTTTTATTTGTAAAAAGGGGCATAACTCTGCAAAATATTGTCAGAGATGACTCATTTTCGATAGGCTTCTGATTTACGTGAAGATAAATAGATGTAACAAGTTTGGTTGCCATGCATGGAACGGTTCTGTAGATATCGCGGTAACGGATTTTATTAGACAAGGGGCATAACTCTGCAAAATACTTTCTGACACGACTCATTTTCGATAGGCATCTAGTTCAGGTCAAGAGAAACAACTGTATCACGTTAGGATGTTGTATATGGAACAGTTATGAAATTATCACAATAACAAATCATAAATGGATTTTTATTTGTAAAAAGGGGCATAACTCTGCAAAATATTGTCCGAGATGACTCATTTTCGATAGGCTTCTGATTTACGTGAAGATAAATAGATGTAACAAGTTTGGTTGCCATGCATGAAACGGTTCTGTAGATATCGCGGTAACGGACGGACGGACGTACGTACGGACAGCCGTACATGATGACGACAATACCCCTAGGCCAAAGTTGGCCGAGGGGTAAAAACCTAACACAGTGACAGACTGGACACCTACACCACGCAGTAAATTTTTTCAATTATTTTGAAATAATAACTTTAATTGTAAAATGGTATTCACTGTGGAACTTAGACATGATGGTGTATTTGAAAAACAAAGAAACATTTTGTTGAATTAAGTTTCTATGTCTGGAGGAAAATCATGAATTTGGTATACATTTTAGTAAAAAATGTTTTATAATTTTATCCATATTCGAGTGCAGATTTTTAAAAACCTGACAGTTGCAGATGACAAAAAACCTACTTTCTTGAAACTTTGATTAATATAGCTTAAATAAAAATCACAATTAAGTATGCTGATGGAAAGTGAAAATTTGTCACCCGTGCAATGTTTATGTGGAAATGACCAATAGTCAAATTATCTTCCCTGAATCAGACCATACAAGATCTGCACCCGAATAATCTCCCTTTCCATTAAATTGGCCAAAGGCTTAGTAAGGAGACAGAGGGAGGGGCTCAACCCCCAAGGGGTGGGAGCATACTCCTGCGGTGAGTGAATGGGTTCGATAAATTGGTAGCATGATGTCAGCTCCCGGAATATATATGAGTTTTGGGTTCTACAGGGCTGACTGAAATTTTTCCAACTTTCTCCATGAAATGCATGGCTACAATTGGCATATTTAGAAAAAAACATATTGATCAGCAAAATATTTGTTTAATTACAGCTGTCACAAGAAATGGGTTCGGATCTAATAAAAACTGTGACATGGACCCTAAGAATATAAATTATCAATGCAGGCCTTGATTCTTGTCACAATTCATGGGAATCCAAATAGATTCTCCCAACCCAGCTCTATCATTTTTATACAGATTGCTAAAAATTTATGAGAATCCGTTGCATTCCCGCAAATAATTTTGCAGTGTGCTGACAGGAATCGGTTTCCCGGACTCCCATGGAAAAACAAGCCCTGCAATGAAACAGGATTTTCAGTTATAAACAATATCAATTTAGTTTAAGAAATAATGTTTTCATGGGGTTGCTCAATGGTTATTTTACGTACGGTAAGTGTGGGAAAGTTCATATTTTAGGGCAAGGGCGAAGCCCGCACCATAGAAGTTATAAACTTTCCCACACTTACCGTACGTAAAATAACCATTGAACATACCAATGAAAATATTAGTTCTATTCTATTGCACTACTCAAATTGATTATCAACAACGATTATAACGAAATGTTGAAAACATATTTCAAACTTTGACAACCTTTCTCCCCTTTGTTGAAAAAGCTCGTCCACAGAGGTTGGCACGAAGCTTCCGTCTCGGTTGGCATTGTGCCAATCTCAGTGGACAAGTTCATGAGGTCTCTCAAATGGAAGGTAATCTGTCAGCTGAGCCAGGCTCTGTGGAACTTACTTGGATTTAGGTGTATTCGTGTCGCTTTGTTAATCAATTTCACGATGAAAACAGCAGTTAAACTTAAGAAATTCCATCTTGTAATTTATTTGTGTGTTTATTCGATTGTACATGTATGAAGCAGATGACAACTTCCTCTCTCGCCTTGTAAAATAGAATCTTCCAATGACTCTTCCACACCACCATGCTAAAACACTCAATAATTCCATAGTTAGCAAGTTGTTATAGACACAAGTGTTTATAGAATGTTCCATAGTGAACTGCTATATGTGTAGAATGAGCACTGGACTGAACTGGATTTCATTGGTTTTATGAACACGAAGTCCTTAATATCAAAACTTACCATCTTGAAACTGGATCAAATAGACAGACAGCTTGGTTACAGGCTCAATACAAATGATACAACTTGTAACATGAAGGAGTGAGTGAGTGAATATGATTTAACGTCACTTTCAAAACTATTTCAGTCATATCACAACGTTGGGTCCTATTCCTTCACACCCGGGAACCCCATCCATCATGGGTAGGGTTCTATTCCTTTTCACCCCCATGAATCCCACAGGTGCCCCAGTTAGTTGCCTCTTACGACAAGCTCTCTGAGGAGCTGAGGTCTATTCTTACCATGACCTGTGGTGTGCACAACGACATCCCAGGTCAACCCCGGATGCCCCATGGGGCATGAATTTGAGTATGCACAATAGCCCTTTTACATAACCCAAAGCAGGGCATAATTGGTAACTTGAACGAGCATACCTGCGAGTGTCCCTGAAAAGTTGGGCGTTTGCAGTTTTCCTTCAAACTGATCGTTTTTCTACTTCCTAAATGTGCTCAAATAATTTTGGGGAGGTAAAAAAGGTCGTTTCTGCTCAATAACTTTTGATTCCTTCTGAACCAATGCATCAAAATTTCAGGCGCATTGATTTATCTATTGTTCCAGGTCATAAAATTAATTTGCCATGTGAAGAACCAGCCAATGTTGTTTAAACAGCATGAAGGATGTTTGGCCTATTATTATGCAAATTAGACATGACAATTTACTTTTCTAGTACCATTTAATGTGGACAGATATGTCTGTATGTGCCTCAAGAGGATTTTGCTGAATTCATTATGTGAACTGATTTATTGAGCGAAAACCACCCTTTTTACCTCCATTTTAGAGACCGGAATTCCTCTAACCTGTTTATGGTACATGTAGAGCTTGAGACCAAAGATGGAGTATCCAGGGTGAGGGAGGAATCACAAACTGGTATCACCACAGAAATACCATCTAAATAGCCAAGTTATGAAAGCCACATGCCATGTGTTTGGCATATAATCTTTGATATCTTTTGAATAGGACCTGAATTTACATCCTATCTAATGGAGGCATGGTGGGTGGAAGCAATTGATGATTGGAGGAGCCACTATCACAGTACAAATATGCGAGGGTCAAGGAGCGGGCTAGGCCACGGAGGCTCCAAGGGTCTTTGATGTTCTAGCGTACTTCAGAGCAATAAATCAAGAAATCTTTGCCTGTGTAAAACTCTATTTGTTTTGCCTGTTTTGTTGTTTCTCATAACATTTTCTTAACATTCATCGTCAAGAAAATGATGATGTGCGAAAGTATAAATAATTCAAATATTAAATATATATCATTTCAATCAAAAAGTTCATTAAGCTTTAACCATGTCAATAACACAGATTTTGAATGTGAATGAGGAAGGATGTCCCTCACCTCATGCTTGCTGGAAAGTAAAATCTGCATTCAATACAGAAAATTTATCGCTCTACTTTGTCATTTTGTTTTTTTTATCTTTCTCTTTTCTTTTTTTTTGTGTCTTGTTATTTTCTGTTTTGCAGAAAACCGAACCATAAGCCCCCCTCAACCCAGAGACACACTCCTGCTCTACTTCGTTTGATCTTTCCTTTCCTATTGTTCAGGTGTTTATATTATTGAAAAGCCTCAGGAATCTAATCATTGTTGTATTAGGACAGACCTTTATCTCGTGATCCTTACATCAAAGATGGATCTTTATTCCTGACTTGAGCTGAGAGTAATCCCAATGTTTGGATATGGTTCTTAACATTGTTAACAACATAATCCATCAGTAAAACAAGTTTCCTGTCGAGTCTACGGTTATGTTTTTACTTACACAGAAGTCAATCTCAGTATACTCAGATGTAATATCACAGAATATTGTATCTTACATCAGGGCTTTATAAATTCTGTGTGAATTGCAAACTACATTTATTAGTCAATAACGTAAGATGAATGAAACAACTTTGAAATGATGCCTCTTGTAATTACTCAGGAGCATGTGGGCCAACATGGTAATATTAAGGCATCTTGTCCAGTCATAGTGCACGGTAAACATAAACTTCAAAGGGTTACTTCCGCCGAAGTCAGGTTTTGTCAGGCAGTAGAAAATATCAAAATACCGACACCCGGGCTAAGTTTTTCTTAACTGAATAAAAACAATCAATGTCAAGTTGAAATGGCAGAAATTGTCGTGATTGACTTATTATGGAATCTCGTAGAATATTGACAAACAGTTCGCACAAATTTTAATAGCATCACTACAAGATGGTATCTCCTTGATATACCATCTTGGTTACCTAGATTGACACAGGCGCCTGATCTGTAACTTGTTTCAAACAACTAGCCTCCTGATTGGATGAATCTCTTCAAAAACTCATTCACCTCACATGGGAGTTCGATAACATAAATGTGAGATGGTATTTCTGGGATGGTGCTGTAGTTTAATGAGATTGATTGGACACTTACTTGGCCTTCTTGCCGCGACGTTTCAGGTATTCTTTGATACCGTCTTGGTCATAATTGTGGTGACAGTGTTTATTGCGGACTGGGTTGACCATCTCCATACCAGTATATGGACACTTCGTATTGACCTCCTCCTGTGTAAACTCTATATCATTGTCATCTTTTGCTTCATCCTGTGTTGTTGATGTGCTCGGTTCTTCATCTACGAGAAAATAATTATTTTTTAAAGGTTCTACCAAATACCCTAGCACACTTTGCATGAAAACATACAGTGAAGCTGTGTGAAGAATAAGTTGATATTGTTTTCTATGAAAAATAACAACAAATTGCATTTTCTAACACATTAAAACAGGTGTGGTGGAAAATGTATTAAAGCCGTAACCTCTGACCCGTGACATCAGAGTCTGATTAGGATCACGCTGTATAATATCGACTAGTTGGTTGTGTCAGACGTCCTATTTTGACGTATACTGCACAACAACTGGGTATGATAACATCATCAAGACGTCAACAAAGGCATCACATTTTAGCTTTGTGATGTTGTTGACATTACAATGAAAATGTTGCCCAGAACACTCGCTAAGACTGCTCGCTATGAACGATTGTAATCGGACTCCGACATCATGGGTCAGCAGGTCATGGCCCTCACCGTTTCCAAACAGATGTATACGTAGCAATGGAGGGTTTCAATTTGTTTTTTTTGAAACTTTGACCATTCCCAAAAAAAAGTAAACCGCTATTAACTGTCAAGCAGAACCTCTTGCAACAATTTAGCATAAAAAAAACACAAAAACAATGGGGTGTGGTAGAACCATTTGGTAGAACCTTTCATGAGTATATGTATGGTTTTAATGGCTTCAGGACCTTCTGAAGCAAACTCATGGATCCTGATCGCTGTAGAGTAGCTCTAGCACAGTACTGTGGAACTTTCTGAGAATTTACCATAGACTGCCTATGTCAATGATCATCACAATTATCATCCCGAGATCAGAGATACAACCAGTGATACATTTACATTGGCAATGTTTGATTTTTTTACTACTACCCTTTGATCAGCGACATCGTTTACAATGTATATTTGAATTCGGGACAATAAAATCTTCAAAGATATTCGGTTTTGAAGTATTCTGAACACCTATCAGACATAGGTGCCTAAACTCAGAAACTCTAGATGTGATAGGTGAACATAGGGTAAGGGGGTGTGGCATTCCTATCACAGCTCAGTCGAGGTAGGTTAAAATGTGGCGATAAAAGCTGACATTCCGAAAAGTGCCTTTTCGCAATATTTCGCTGATGAAAATAACGAAATGGGACAGAAAAAAAATATGCCAATTCGATACAGTTTGACCGACCTGAGCTTCCTTGACCATCCACCATCTCTCATGACTGTTTGAGACTCAAAAAAATTAGTGGCGACGAAGAAAACACAATAAATGCTCGGTTTCGATGTTTACCGCCTTTTTCCCAGATTGCAGCTCTACAAGACAGTATCATGACCTTTCTGATCACATGACTAAATACAGCTGTCTGATTGTCTGACTGTGGTGAAATGGACGAGTCACATGATCAGAAAGGTCAATCGAGAGAGACTGAAAAATGGCGGCAACTTGACGAGTTTGATGACAAAATCGGAGTTGGAAGGAAATTCCTTCTATCAGAATGAGTCATTCGTTGATCATCAATGTTCTGGAGATGCCAAATTATATTATTTATTCGATAAAATGCTTTTCGTGCCTCTGTCTCAATTCCCCACTGACGTACTATTTGTTTCGGTCTGTAAGAGTGATATCGGGCCAAGGAGTCCGGTTCGGCAACAACAACCAAATTTTTTTTAAAAAACGAGATCCTGAAGGATCTTGGCGCCCACCATTGTCCGATAATTGTAAGCTAATGACTAGAGGATCTTTTTGTCCATTGTTAATAAGAACAAACGATTGATTTGTAATTTTGTTTACAGAATTTGGAATCTGCGCGGAAAAGATCGAAAAAGGGACACTGAAAAACACCAAGATATATTCTAAGTTTCAGGAGTTCCAAGATTTCTAGAAACTGTACTTATGTCGGTTGTTATAATACAAGAGAAATGAGCAAAGTTAGTCTGAAAGTGAATGTACATGTACGGAGGATCCTTCGCCTTTGTTTTGTAGTTTTTTTTTTATTTACTTTTTTGCACGTGTCATCATTGGATACTGGAAGCGAAGACCAATCTCTTTGACACTTTGGCATGAGCTATGAAACATACTTAAGATTTTATAATTAGGAGCAAATGCTAATTCTGTTCTGTTTACTGGGCTAGTTTGAGATATCTCTTAAGATACCATGCTCGAAGATAGTAAGATGGTACAATACTTATTACTGAAGGGATCCGGTCCGCGCAGTAATGTTGAAACTTCGAAAGTGCCTGAATCCTGATTATCTCCCTTGGATCAAAACATGCAGTAGTCTACAGTTGTCGAATTTTGACATTGAGTCACAAGAGTGACGTCCCTTCATGTAGCCGACCCGCCGGCAGACGAAAGGGTGGAGCAGTGCCAGTTCACTTGCTACTGCATGGACTAAAGAAAACTGATTTAAAATTTGAAGAAATACATTTTAATTCCGAATTATTTGAACCCCTTGATATGGAAGGTGAAGGTATGGATATTCTCTATAGTCAATATATAGAATATGCCCCACCGTTTGATCCGCCGACTCTTGTGATGCAACGTCACAACTCGAGAATACAGTATTAATTTGAAGCGCAACTTGGATTTTCGAATCGGACCAATAAAGGTATCTTGCACTACTAGGCCCCATGTGGGACCAAATTTCAGAAAGATCCATGAAATATTCCCTGAGAATTCACGATAACAATGTTTCAAGGGAAAATTGAAGATGGCCGCCTTGTATCAAATCATGCACAACTAGACCATCAGGGGAACCTGTGTACCAAATTTGAAATAGATCCATGCAGTACTTCCTGAGAAATCACGATAACAAAGTTGCATGGGAAAATCCAAGATGGCCGCCTGTTGGCCATATTGGATTTTCGAATCGGACCAAAAGAGGTATCAACTAGACCCCAAGGGGAACCTGTGTACCAAATTTGAGAAAGATCCATGCAGTAGTTCCTGAGAAACCGCGATAACAAGGTTTCATGGGGAAATCCAAGATGGCTGCCTTGTGGCCATATTGGATTTTCAATTCGGACCAAAAAAGGTATCTTGCACAACTAGACCCTAAGGGGAACCTGTGTACCAAATTTGAGAAAGATCCATGCAGTACTTCCTGAGAAATGACGATAAAGTTTCATGAGGAAATCCAACATGGCTGCCTGGTGGCCATATTGGATTTTCAAATCGGACCAGGAAAGGTACCTTGCACAACTAGACCCCAAGGGGAACCTGTGTACCAAATTTGAGAAAGATCCATGCAGTACTTCCTGAAAAATGATGATAAAGTTTCATGGGGAAATCCAATATGGCTGCCTGGTGGCCATATTGGATTTTCGATTCGGACCGAAAAAGGTATCTTGCACAACTAGACCCTAAGGGGAACCTGTGTACCAAATTTGAGAAAGATCCATCTGGTACTTCCTGAGAAATCGCGATAACAAGGTTTCATGGGGAAATCCAAGATGGCCGCCTGGTGGCCATATTGGATTTTCAAATCGGACCAAAAAAGGTATCTTGCACAACTAGACCCCAAGGGGAACCTGTGTACCAAATTTGAGAAAGATCCATGCAGTAGTTCCTGAGAAATCGCGATAAGGTTTCATGGGGAAATCCAAGATGGCTGCCTGGTGGCCATATTGGATTTTCGAATCGGACCAAAAAATGTATCTTGCACAACTAGACCCCAAAGGGAACCTGTGTACCAAATTTGAGAAAGATCCATAAAGTAGTTCCTGAGAAATCGCGATAACAAGAATTGTTTACGGACGGACGGACTGACGACGGACCACGGACGAACAGCGATTTGAACAGCTAAAAATAGCTAAATAGACGGTGGGCTAAAAACAGCCTCCCTATAACCTTGGCAAGAACATATAGCCAACTATAATTTAGAGTAACTGTAGCAACTAAAACAATTATTACAGTACATTACAGGCAACTCCAAATCAATAGTACAGATCAAAGAATAGTTACGTGCAATAACTACCAAATTCTTTACTGAACTGAATGTGAACCTCAGCAGATCTATAACTTTGTGTCCACTTTCATTCCCGATGTCAGCCACGTAAGTTTTTGTGACCGATCACATATTGACTATTGGGTGAATTTGGGAGTGAGGTTGTCAAATTCCCGCACAGCGTTACCATATTTGGTCAACATTGCAAGCATCAATGCAAACTGATATAATCTGAGCACACTTCCAACTTTGAGTTCCATTTGAACTGATACAGAATATTTGTAGTTGATTTAAATGTACTTCAATTGACTTGTTCGACATTCACATTGCCATCTTCCATGGAACTCTCTGGCCGATTCATGGATTGCCTCATCCACAGATGGCGTCATCACAGCTGTCGGCATATATCAATACATTACCCGATATCATTTCTGGTATAGTGCACGGGACAAGGTCAAATAAGAGTTGCCACAACAGTCGGGGTTTAAATTTCCCCATGTTGCAGCGGTCACAAACCTGCCAAATAACCATGTCAGTCAGTATGTTGAGAAGGTTCTCATGAGCGTCACTAAGATTTCTTCAGAGGGGGACGTTCCCTTGGCTTAGTTATTAGAGCGCCCAGCACTGTGCTGTCTGACATAGGAATATAGCATATGATTGGGCGATGAGAGGGGGTCATTCGTACCCAATGACCCCCCCTCCCCCAACGATGCCCTTGGTTCTGACCTGGGTGGAGCGACTCCCTGATTTTCTCCACCAGATCCACATATCTCTCGTGGCGGTGCAGTTCCTCCTCTGTATATCCCTGTTGGAGTTCTGCCAACTTCTGATCCAGGATAGACTCCAGGTTCACATGCTCAGATGTACCATCTATTTCTTTGGCCTGAAATTGGATTGAACAATATTTATATATACTCTTCATTGTTTGGGGAAGGATTTACATTCGACATAGAGGGGTTTGTTATGTACAGTGAAACCTGTAAATACTGACACCTGGGTAAACTGACCAACCTCTAAATACCAACATTATCTTGAGTCCCAGTACTTAAATTTAAGGTATTTTGAATCTTGATCTAAACCAGAATCCTGTCAAAACCGACACTATAATCTGGTCCTAAGCATGATTGGTTTACACAGGGTGCACTGTACTAATTTACTAAGTGGAATTTCTTTCATACGGAGTCAATACCCCGAGATTGAGAAGAGGAATTGGGTAAAAACCCTGAGATGTGAAATCGAGGCATTTTCTTGCTCGTTATGAAAAATCATCTCAGCGGTAAATTAGAGCACCACAAAATACCTACAAGGTTTTAAGGAATGCTTCACTCATTTCAAAATGTCTCTTACTCAAAAATAAAGAGTATCAAATATCTCCAGCCACTGAAGATGGAAAAGCATAATTTTATTCATTTCTGTGTCTTATTCTCGAGCATCAGCGCGCTGCCATATTTGCTACAGCCAGTCGTGAAAATGAGGATGCTAGAACTGATGACACCATATGCTCGAAGCACTAAACCAGGAAAATGGTAATGTCCAGATGCTCTGGAATAAGATCCAGATGCTCTGGAATAAGATCAAGAAATGAAGAAAATATTACTTTCTCCATCTTCAGTGGCAAGAATTATTTGGCACACTTAATATGGAAAATTTCACAGCTGGATGACTCTTTTAAAAGAGACATCAGAGGTTAAGACATTTGGAATTCTGTCAGCCGAACGATGCAACACAACGCAATCATAATCATTCTGTGACGGCATGTGCCCAGTCACAGAACCAATACGTTTTTTTACCACCTCTGTACTATCTGTGTCTTAAAACATAATTTAACATTAACTGAATAGGAAACAACAGGTAGATCAGATATAGAAGAATGTATTTGAAGTCTTGTTGATGTTTCACAAAAGTTAACTCTCCTTATCCATGGTGTGATCAACTGCGGCCATAAAATGGCTGAGTTCTCGCTCCATCCTGATATAGTCCAGCATCACATTCTTCAGTTCATCCACCTTCTTATCATCTACATCCAGGCTCACTGTGTAACAACAACAACATGATGAACATGGAGCGAAAGCAAAACATACACATCAGTTACAGAGTTCTGATTTATCAGTTACCGGGTCCTTAGTTATAAGTTTAGTTATAGGGTTCTTACAGTTATAAATTACAGGGTTCTTATTTATCAGTTACAGGGTTCTCACAGTTATCAGTTATAGGGTTCATAAAGTTATCAATTACAGGGCTCTTACATTTATCAATTACATGGTTCTTAGCTATCAGTCACATGGTTCAATATCAATTACAAGGTTCCTAAAGTTATCAATTACGGGGTACTTATCTATCAATCACATGGCTTTTACATTTATCCATTGCAGGGTCCTTAAAGTTATCAATTACAGGGTTCTTACAGTTATCAGTTACAGGGTTCTCAAAGTTTATCAGTTATAGGGTTCATAAAGTTATCAATTACAGGGTTCTTACATTTACCAATTACATGGTTCTTAGTTATCAATCATGCGCTTCTTACAGTTATCAATTACAAGGTTCTTAAAGTTATCAATTACAGGGTTCTTAGCTATCAATCACAGGGTTTTTACATTTATCAATTACAAGGTTCTTAAAGTTATCAATTACAGGGTTCTTACATTTATCAATTACAGGGTTCTCACAGTTATCAATTACAGGGGTCATAAAGTTATCAATTAAAGGATTCATACATTTATCAATTACAGGGTTCTAAAAGTTATCAATTACGGGGTTACCGTTCTTAGTTATCAATCACAGGGTTCTTAGTTATCAATAACAGGATTCTTAAAGTTATCAATTACAGGGTTCTTACAGTTATCAATTACAGGGTTCTTACAGTAATCAATTACAGGGTTCTTAGTTATCAATCACAGGGTTCTTAGTTATCAATTACAGGGTTCTTAAAGTTATCAATTTACAGGGTTCTTAGTTATCAATCACAAGGTTCTTAGTTATCAATCACAGGGTTCTTAGTTATCAATTACAGTATTCTTAGTTATCAATCACAGGGTTCTTAGTTATCAATTAAAGGGTTCTTAAATTTATCAAGTACAGGGTTCTTACAGTTATCAATTACAGGGTTCTTAGTTATCAATTACAGGGTTCTTAGTTACCAATTACAGGGTTCATAAAGTTATCGATTACAGGGTTCTTACAATTATCAATTACAGGGTTCTTAAAGTTATCAATTACAGGGTTCTTAGTTATCAATTAAAGGGTTCTTAAAGTTATCAATTAAAGGGTTCTTAGTTATCAATCACAGGATTCTTAATTATCATTTACATGGTTCTTACAAGTATCAATTACAGGGTTCTTAAAGTTATCAATTACAGGGTTCTTAGTTATCAATTACAGGTTCTTAGTTATCAATCACAGGATTCTTAGTTATCAATCACAGGATTCTTACAGTTATCAATTACAGGATTCTTACATTTATCAATTCCAGGGTTCTTACAGTTATGAGTTACAGGGTTCTTATATTTATCAGTTACAGGGATCTTGCAGTCTAAAATACAGTATCAAATTGATCTACAAGTGTCAAACAATAATACCAGACCACTATTTTCTCCATGCAGTACCTATGGTGCAAATATTAACCATATCTTTAACCATAATATCTTTTTCAATATTAATTTTTCATTTGATATGCCTTTATATTTCTATTGAATTTGACTTTATATTTGGCAAATATCACTCCATTGTATTGTTTGACACTTGTAAATCAGTTTGACACTGCATTTGGGGTTCTTATATACTTAATTGAGTTAACCCTTTCACCGATCATTCCCCGTTTAAAAACGTACACCTAGTCTATAAAGCCAAACCCAGGGGTAGATCAGTGAAAGGGTTAAGCCCGATTGACATTTCCATTGATTAAAATTATGTACAAAATACTAGATATGAAAATATTTTTTTCTCATTTTTCTTCTTTCAATATCTTCGTTGTGTCAAGATTGACAAGTGGGTGAAATTTCATCACCATACTCCAAGCCATTGGGAAGACATCGGCAAAAGACTGACAGACATGACAGCGGGTGGGAGCATAAATTTTGAGTATTCAGATTCTCGGGTATAAATCCCCCTTAACGATCACAGACCTGACAAATACACATTAAATACAGAGCTGCAAAACATGAAAAGTGGTGAAATTGATCAATATCAAATTTTATATCATAACATTGCATCCGTGTATTACTCTGGATTGTCTGAAAGGGTCTGAAATTTGTATATCTATAAATACCTGTTTCATTTTCTCCGAACAGATCCATAGCCACATCTACAGTGGTTTCCATGCCGGCACTAATGTACTCTCTCACTTTGTCCAGAGTCCCTGTAGCTTGCTTGACAAACCCAAAATGAGCAGTCCCCTGGTCAGAGCTTGTGGAGCTGGTAGAAGGCATACTGTAACTACTGGAACTCAATCAATGGTACAGTATCACTGTAAATCACACAAGTATATACGAATATAGATGTAGGTTTATATGCCCTTGTACTGGTTACAGGGCTCGCAATTAACTTCTCTAAGTGGTGTGCTTGTCCCATTTTACATGTGGAGTCCACCCACACAACATCAACACATGGAGGGAAGGGACTTAGTTGTGGTTTGTACAAGTATTTTCCAAAATCTGTTTCAAAATGATGCGCTGTGAATGGTTAAAGTAGGCCAAAATTTGGGTGTCGCAGGCCAACCTTGAAATGATGAGTTAAAAAAATATATAGTAAGGGGAAAAATTGCAGGCCATGAACATTTCTTAAAATTGCTGAGGCATCAATGTTTAAACTTGTTTATCATTCAGCATAGTTTCATCAATAATTTAGCTCGGCAAACCCGATTTCTTACTTCGAACCTTCACATTGCAACGACATTGTACTTTATTCATAATTCAACAGTGGATATTTCTTTGATATTATTACTCTTCAGCATCTAATATTCTTAACAAAAATTTAGCGGGTCATTCTAAAATTTATAGCAGGTCATCCAGTATTTGGCCTGCAAAATTTTCCTAGCCACATAAAATGGCGGTTCGCCCTGAAAATGTTTCTATATCTGCTGTATTCTGTATCAAGGGATCAATTTACCAACTGAATAAGAATCCTCACAACTTGGCATTTTGCCGAAAATATCAAAGCACATGAGAGTGAATGGCATTCCAATGGCTGACGCCAGGCGTTAGCTAATCGAATCGCTGCTCTTTACGATCCATAATATGTTGGTCCACTTACTCCATTATCCGTACTTCTATATCTCATTCCAAATGGAAAACTGAGTCAGTTGTGGTTCATTGAAACAAATGACATGAAAGTTAAGTTATTAACACTGTACATGTAAATTATAGATGGAGACTGAAATGGATCTTGTTAAATTTGAGCCGACAATGGAGGGAAATTGTTCATTAATAAATGTTGTAGAACGGTCAAATAGTTTAAAAAAATATCTTTCAATGGGATGAGGTCGTTCCCATTTTGCACTTTTTGGAAGAAGAGAACTCTGACCTCAGTCGGACAATCTGACAGAAATTATCCATTGTGACAGTGTGGCTGAAGGGTCATAGGAAGCTCGGACTATTCAATTCCCTGATCACATGATCAGCTACTTACATGTTCCATGTGCTGAACTAATTGTTGTCCTATTATTTATATTGCTTATTATGCTTCATCCTCGTAGGCTGATCTTATTTAAATAATATATACTCTCACTGGCAAAGCCTTCATGTGCATGTGCCTTCATGAAAAGTATTCAACTGACAACCTTGATCATTCCCCGGCATCAGGAAATTTGTTAGCCTACTAAGAAGGATTGGCTGGCGACATGTAATACAACATGAATATTGACATAGTCACCTTTCCACTGCTTACCTGTGGTCACCAAGCAAAACTTCTTCAGTAATAATTAATATATAACGGTATGTAAATATAGACATGCTCTTATATATCAGCCGTAAGAAATAAAGAGTGACAATAGAATAAGTGTGGTATAATGGTTCTGCCTGGATGGTTACCAAAATATTTCGAAAATCATTCTGATTGCATCATGAAATTGTAGACACTGATAAAGATATTTGTATTTTCTTCGATGCTAAAACTTTTCGATATCATGATTTTGTAATTGAAATGTTTGATTTCTAATTGGTGTAAAAAGAGGACAAAACTCAACCCTCACAATTAGCCATGGTATTCAGCAATTGCTGAGGTATATATGCTGAGGTATTATTTGTTAACCTCAGCAACTTTTAACATCGCATTAAATGGGAGTTATTTCGATGCCACAGGATTTTTGCTGAAGAGAATTTTCCTAATTGTGAGGGCTGAAACAGTAGAAAGTGTTCCAGGTTTTCGTCATAACCACAAGCACAGGAAGGATTTCCATATATCGTAGAGAGAGAATTAAGGTTTACGGGCTTTGTATACCAGAGCAAAGTAAACTGAATATTTTGATATCTATGTCATCATTGCTAAATATCTCCTAAATGGCTAGCATGTGGATGAAAATTTCGCAGATGACAGTTTAGTTTGCATTGGTTATTTGAACGCAAGGAGAAATGAAATTGATGCACATTTCACCAAGAAATAGCTCTTGCAACTTACCGTTTAGCAGTTCCAAGATGTAGAGTTACACTGTATACACAGAAAATTGGGAAATCTCGTGCAACTTGTCTTCAATGACACACAACACCAATCTACAGAGAAAAATGGGAGGGGGCATAAGGAAAGGCAGAAAATCGAAAAATTGCAGACAGGAAATGAGTAAAAATTGAAAATTTGCACTGCCATTTTCTTGGGGACCTTCTTTTTCGGTTGTGTTGAATATTCACAAGGAAAATTTAACCCTTGGGTACGGGTAACATTATGCATACAAGCAGACTCCATGAGGTAATTCAACTTGGGGTTTAATTTTAAAGGTTACCAGGTGACTCAGTGTTACACCACTCCCCCACTTTACATAAGAATGGAGCACATGGAGCGTTGTTGTTGTTCACATCATGGACATTGGCCATCCATGCATCGCTTTCTACAACGTGGGCAGTCATTCCAAACTATTTTGGCATACAAAATGATGGATGACAGAGGGTAGTCAAACGAAATTACGATATCTGAGACGTTAAATTGCAATACATAACCTTTTAAGCCCAAATTGTTGGATAAAACATACATCGAGTTGTCGAAAACAAGAGGAAAGGTACTGGAATTCACCTCCGCAGAAGAAGAGTGAAGTTCAAGGTTCAAGGTTCTTTATTTGCTGATCACAGCGCCCGTTATCGAGCAGATATACAATCAAGCGAAGATAATTAAGTATATATACATATAGAATAACCTAGTTGATTAGAAATAATTTGATTTACAGAAAAATAGCAGTCGTGATACAAGGAACAATAATGCCAGGAGCAGCGATTTCGCTGGCATTTTACAATAAATTATGATCTTACTGACTAGTATCTGTTTGTAACACTAAAAACGTATATTAGCTAACATCTGTTATTCCTGTACCAGTAACACATTTGTCATGTTTAGATGCCGAACCATCAATCACATTGCTACGTGTGCTCATCATGCTCATACAATCATGAACAAACTTACCTAAATTTTTCACAATAATTGGATCCTCGCACGATAAGAGCCAAATAAATTTGTTTGAAATATCGAGTTGAGAAAAGTTAGCATTCATGCTATCACATTTAAATAGAAATATGTCCCGAAAATTATCATATTTATTACATTCCATTAAAAAATGGAATTCATCTTCAACCTTACCAGCATTGCAAAGAGTACATAAACGCTTATCTGCTGGTACTTTGGCAAATCTACCTTTCTCAATCTGAAGGTCATGACTACTTGTTCGTAGCTTGCATAAGTCACTGCGATGATCTCGATTCAGAATAGATAAGTAAGGTTCCAACACAAAATTTAGCTTGAAGGTTCTATATGTTCTGAGTTTGTTACCATACGCTACGTTGATAGGTAGAACCTCCATGTCCCTCATTTCCAACATATTGAAGTGTACAAAAAACAAATGGACCTTCTGTAAAGTGGGAGGGTGGGAACATTGTGAAAATTGATATATAATAAGAGACGAAAAGATGTTCTGCAATCAACAATGGAGATTGTGTTATATTTCAAATAGTTAATAAAAGTGTCAACCGGACTTGGGAACTGGGGACATGTAGGTTCAGTCGCCGATCCATCGAAAACATCGCGCCAATGGCGCATTTGTGTTAAATGTGAGTGCTTCGCCATAGAGAGAAAAATAGTTCCATAATTCAACGAGATTGATCAGCTAACATATGATGCATTTTTAATTATGATTACTGATCAAGAAACATAAGGCAGGATATATCAACACTGATTATTGTTTGTAACAGTAAATCATATCTGAAATTCTGGCGTAGGTCTATACAAAACGTACTTTGCCTGGAGAAGGCGGGACTTTTGGGAAGTTGGTGTGAAATTTCTCGTCGTCAGAGTAGAATATTTGAGCATGGAATCCACGCAAGACGGTACATCTTCAGAAAATTTATGACCTATTCCAAGGTTCTTAGCGTGACATGTACATGATCAGGTCAGGGGATTTGCAGCATTTCTGTTCTTCATTCAATACATAGTACTGTTCATACGCCCTATGATATGTACTTTTGTTGCTAACATTATGCAAGTTTTGTTGTTAAAAAAATAAAACTGAACATACTTGTAGGCCTACTCGTTTGAAGCAGCAGACATTATAAATTTAGTTGACCTAGATTCTGCATTGAAGATCAACCATTGAAACGCGGAAAACAACGAATTACGTCAATTATACAGTATTTTCGCCTGCATGTTGTGTGATCGTACTAGTCTTGTTTATCTGATGATGCTAAACAATAATGATCTTGTGAACTTTGGGATAGGCCTAGGTCATAAATTTTCTGAAGATGTACCATTTTGCGGAATCCACTGTTGTTCCGTTTACAGGAAGTATTTCAACTAATATAAGTAACAATCTAGTCGTCTGTGAAGTTGTCAATACCCGTAAGGTCATAATTTTTATCTTATGTCATTTCTAATTTTGTAAACAACGCAGTCATTTGTAACGTCCCATAATGCCAAGCGTAAAGTTAAAGAGCAAACTTAAGCCATCATGGCAGCCTGAAACTGCTCATTTCCTGTCTGCAATTTTCCGATTTTCTGCCTTTCCTTATGCCCCCTCCCATTTTTCTCTGTAGATTGGTGTTGTGTGTCATTGAAGACAAGTTGCACGAGATTTCCCAATTTTCTGTGTATACAGTGTAACTCTACATCTTGGAACTGCTAAACGGTAAGTTGCAAGAGCTATTTCTTGGTGAAATGTGCATCAATTTCATTTCTCCTTGCGTTCAAATAACCAATGCAAACTAAACTGTCATCTGCGAAATTTTCATCCACATGCTATTAGCCATTTAGGAGATATTTAGCAATGATGATCTATATCAAAATATTCAGTTTACTTTGCTCTGGTATGCAAAACCCTTAATGTCACGTTCCGCAATATTTCAGCTATATAGCGACGATCAAACATGTGTGCATTATCTTTCAATTTGAATTCCATTCTCAATTCCTATTTTCCTTCTTGTAATTTATTTGAAAGGAGTGTACATGATGTCTTGCACACTGGCATCCTTACAGTTGCAAGAGTGATTTCTTTGTGAAATGGAATGGAATGGTCATATATTTCATTTCTAATTGCAACCAAATAACCACAACAAATTGAACCATTACATGCGAAATTTTCATCCAAATCTTTTTAGCCATTTATGTTTTATCAAACACTATCATTTTGTGTCACAATGTTTACATCTTCTTGGGTTACACCTAAAAGCTTGATGGTTATAAATGACATACATCATTATTTGGGGTATCCTGCCTCCTAGCTGGCACCCTTTTGTCGTTGAGAAAACATTAATTTATAACAGAAAACCAGAGAGTAATTTTCGGATAATTTGTTGGTGACGATAATTGGTCACCGTATCGTATCGCACATTCAACTGTTGTGGTTTCGTACCACGTGACATCTCCGAAAAAGTGTCGACATATCAATCATGAAAACAAAGCAAACCCAAACAACTGATATTATCGCATACAATAATTAGCTACGGCCACGATGTCTTCGACGCTTACATTTTTAGATTCTTCCCTGATCATTTCTACTTCCCGCCACGCAAGTTCACCTGATTGTATCTCCCTTTACAGAAGAGTGCCGTTTCGGTTTCGGGGAACAGAAAGAGTAGTCTCCCCTACTCTATGAAAGCGCGAGGCGAAGGTGTGACACCTGTCAACGAATTTTGGGCTATTACTCCAGTGGACATTGCTCCCAGTGGACATTTCCCCCACCGGCACTGTATAATGATTGGAAACCCATGATCTTGCAGGTTTTGCATAATCTTCCGTTACCGTTATCCCACTATAAATTGTGAACAATATTTGAACAATCCTACTGTCTGTCCCACAAATATATCCGAGATGTTTTCGGCGATATTTCAGAGACAACTTATCGGACGACATTGAAACTTCGCACGGTAGATAAACTAAAAGTACTAATTTTATTCCAAAGTATCAATAAAATCCCCCCAGTAGTTCTCATAAAATCGTGAAAACAAAAATTACATGAGACATTTGTTGGTTAATTTTTGCATGACGTCAAGCCTGCATGTTGTAACATTGGCAGATCAACGTCATTGTGGTGCCAAAATCACATGGTAGGTATTGGTGATTTTCGTCCATTCTCAACAGATTTTGATGAAATTTGGGGCAAAAATATGTATTTTTCAGTTTATATACTATGTGAAGTTTCAATGTTGTACGATAAATAGTGTCCGAAATAACGACGATTTTTTTATGATGACAAATATCCAAATTAGTAAGTCATTGTTTCAGACACGCGATGAGGTCACTAACTTGGTAAGTCATTGCTGGTTTTCATTAAAAGTCTGATTAAGAGCCACACTAAGAAGTTAATCCCTCACAACTTCACTTCTCAAGTCTGCTGCATAAGTTGAGTTAATCAGTGACACTAGTACAGTGCGTTGACAAGACTAAGAAAACGAAAATTTTCCACAGCTTCTGCGGGTAACAAGAAGCCTGGTTGAGATTACGGCATATGTAGCATACATTTCACGTCGTGTTACATGCTACATATGACAGGTCGATTGGGTACGACCGTTGGATATGAATGGATGTTCCCCGGATGCAGCATCTAGTGTATCTGGGTAGCATCTGTTCATGCTTGATGGCTCGTATTTAGTTGACCAACACCAGGCCCCCTTCGTATTTAGTATAAAGCAACAAGCTCAGGGGAACCCAAATTTGTATATTGTTCGTACGCTATGTTTGTTTTTGTCCCCCGCCGCGACGTGGCCGGGGACTTTAAAATGGTTCTTGCTTCTATGTGTCCGTGCATGCACGGACATGTCCGTGCAAATACTTCGTAAGCAATAACTTCTAAATGCTTTGTCGGATTCCTCCGAAATTTGGCATCTGCATTCTTTGCGACAAGACGTCTCTTGGTATTACGTTTCAGCAAGATCCGCCTGTAGGTGGCGCCACTGGGTCTTGTTCCAATATTTAGTGCATGTCCGTGCAAATACTGCGTAAGCGATAACTCCTAAATGCTTTGTCGGATTCCTCCGAAATTTGGCACCTGCATTCTTTGCGACAAGACGTCTGTTGGTATTACGTTTCAGCAAGATCCGCCTGTAGGTGGCGCCACTGGGTCTTGTTCCAATCTTTAGTGGATGTTCGTGCAAATGCTTCATAAGCGATAACTCCTAACTGCTTTGTCGGAATCCTCCGAAATTTGGCATCTGCATTCTTTGCGACAAGACGTCTGTTGGTATTACGTTTCAGCAAGATCCGCGTGTAGGTGGCGCCACTGGGTCTTGTTCCAATATTTAGTGCATGTCCGTGCAAATACTGCGTAAGCGATAACTCCTAAATGCTTTGTCGGATTCCTCCGAAATTTGGCATCTGCATTCTTTGCGACAAGACGTCGCTGGTATTACGTTTCAGCAAGATCCGCCTGTAGGTGGCGCCACTGGGTCTTGTTCCAATCTTTAATGCATGTCCGTTCATGTTTGTTCAAATCCTTCGCGAGCGATAACTTTCGAACAATTTGTCGGATTTCTTCGAAATTTGGTAAATGCATTCCCTGCGACAAAACACCGCTGGTGATGCGTTTCAGCAAAATCCACCCGGAGGTGGCGCCACTAGAGTTCATTCCATTATTCCATGCTGCAAGTGATAACTTAGAAACACTTGGTCGAATTTCTTTGAAATATCCTACATATGTACCTTTCTGGGTAACATGAGAAACGTTGCGGCTCATCGGATTCTTCTCAAATTTGGCATGCATTTACCATGCCAGGAGCTCAGGGTTTCATACATGTCGTGTTTTGCCACCGGTATTCGGTGGCAAAATTAAGCTAAAAACTCAATTCATGCCGTAAAAAACTGAAGTTTATATATTTACTAAGGAAAATATTCAATTTTTGAACTGAAAACTCAATTCCGGTAAAAGCTAGAACACGTAATTCAAGCAAAGGATGACGAAAAAAACAGACGTCGACTCACACCAAAAGGGGATTTCCAAATTCAGCCGAAAGTCAGTCTTAGGACATTTCCGTTTCCGACTTCACGTCCGTCAGTGAATCGATTCTGAAATATTCCTCGGAATACCCACGCTGCGACGTGAGAGTCGTCCGAGTCTATACAGCTAGTAGTGACAGGTCGTCACGTGGTCGTGGCGAGTGGCAGCTGCGTTTTCGGAGCTACGTATTATGGTCCCAGTTTTTCGTATTTTACGCGTGTGTACATAGTTTTGGTGTGTGCCTCAGTTAGTTCCAGGTCCTGGGAGAGACCAGCTTTATTTTCTGTGTTGTTTTCATCGACAACTGGGATTGGATTTTGGTGTTTTTTGTACGGTACATTCAAGGCAGACACGCGCGTGTCGTGCTCTGCTGCAACAACATGGCGGAGGCTACAGTCGAGCGAGTTCGGCCTGTATTTTTCAAAACAAGAGATGTGCTGGCGGATGGTGACAGTTTCTTGACTGTACGAGAAATTTGTAGTGCGGCAGAAAAAGTGTCGGGATTTAACTCAATTGACGGAGCACAACAAATTGGCGGTTTGTGGAGACTCTACCCGAAAACTAGAGAAGCCCGATTAAAATTACAAGTGGATGGCATCATTGTGCGGAAAAACACCATTCAACTGTTGGATAAAAATCCATTTCTCGTGAGGAACACGGGCCAAGAGGTGAGTACGACACGACTGGTCGTCAGTAATGTGCCTCTATCATACTCAAATGAAGATATAGAGAAAACTCTTGTCAATGTGGGGTGTACTCTGCTATCTAACTTGCTATACGAGCGGGACAGGGATGACCGCGGTCAGCTGACGCGTTGGAAGACCGGCCGGCGGTTCATTTATATCGCCGTGCCCAATGAGCCCCTCCCGCAGAAAATACAAGTTGGCCTATTTACGGCATCATTATACCACAAGGAGCAGAAGAGTCAGTCTGGTCTACAAAAGAAGGACCCGACTTGTTCAAAATGTCTACAGAAAGGTCATCATGCTTCAACTTGTGAAGCTCCAATTAAATGTAGGCAGTGTTTCAAAGATGGCCACAAAGCGGGCGACCCAGAGTGTGACCTTGTCACGGATTTGGACAAACAAAAAAACAAGGAAAGAGAGGTCGAGAAGAGACCGAAATTTACGGACTCTACCGTCGATACCGGTATTCCACGCCACGTTCAGGCAGAGATACGCAGATGGGGGCCTCCCGCGCCTACCAGGGTCTACAGAGGTCTCGCTCCGTGGACGTGATCGTCAGGTCTCCGCCTACCCCTGCCGAGCAACTTCGGGGTCCAACGAAAATAGCTAAGATGATGGATTCAGGCCAAGATGACAAAACTGACGAGACGTGAACTCTTTATCATAAAACACTGACTGTGACCTGTTGATGTTTAATGTAAACTGACCGGATATCGCCCAATGGACTATGGCTTGGATTATGCGGACTAATTGGTGGTTACTTGTTTATGGGTTAACGACTTATGGACTGATTATGGATTATGGCTATTCGAATTCCGGACGGATGACGTATTGGATTTACAAATCTGTGCAAATATTTTGCAAAGAATGCATGTTGTGTAAGTACACTTCGTGTGCATTAACTCATTCCGATGGATGGGATTACTATCTACAAAAAGTTAACTATTGTCACAAGGGCTGCATATCACTGTTAAAGATAATAATGTGGGAAAGTGATAGACCTATTTATGTGAAAGATGGCTGGAAATAGCAGCACTATTAAGGTTCTAACTTTGAATGCTCAAGGACTCAGAAACAAAAATAAGCGGAGAGCCTTTTTTAATTACTGTAAAACAAATCAATATGATATAATATGTGTGCAAGAGGCATATATATTAGACGCAGATGTTGAGCTGTGGGGAAAAGAATGGGGTCAGCCTATTTGTTATTGTGCAGGTACCAACCACAGCAAAGGATTGGTGATATTTAATAGTTCAAAAATGAGCGGGCTGCAAACTAAAGTGTATGTCTTTTATCAATGTGTATGCACCCACTACTGTAAGTGAGAAGATCAAGTTTTTAGAGGACCTGAAATATGTCATAGTTAACAAAGTTGAGCCGGTAACTACTGATTATATTATGTTAGGAGACTTTAATATGGTGATAGATAATGACCTGGATATTATATCAGGTAATCCTCACAAAACTGATGAAGTCAAAGCTTTTAATAACTTGATTTTGGATCTGGATCTTTATGATACTTGGAGAATACATCATCAAAACACCAAAGAATACACGTGGTCCAAGAGAAATCCTTTTATTGCTAGAAGGTTAGATTACATATTTACATCGTCAGAATGCTTTACTTCTGTATTAAGTTGTGAGATTGTCTCGGTGGGCACATCAGATCACCGTGGCGTAATAACCGAAATTCAGATTCAAAACAACATCAGCAAAGGTCCGTCGTACTGGAAATTCAACAACTCGCTCTTGCAGGATAAGACTGCAATAGAAGAAATTAACAATATCATTGAAAATACAAAGAAAGAGGAAATTACAGATAACCAGATGAAGTGGGAACTTTGCAAGGTTTCTATTAAGGACTGGTGTATTGACTATTGCAGACAAAAAGCAATTGAGTGCAAGAATAAGTTATGTAATTTAAGAAACCAACTAGATAAAAACGAAAAAGACTTAAGTAATAATCCAAAAGATGTTGGACTACAGGAGAAAGTTATGCACACTAAGTTACAACTTAGTCTTCTTGAAATCAATGCAGCCAAGGGGGCACAGGTACGGTCCAGGATTAAATGGATTGAACAGGGGGAAAAAAACAACAAATATTTTTTTAATTTAGAAAAATCTAAAGCTGCGCAAAAAACCATGACACAACTTAAAGATGAAAAAGGGGATATTATTTTAGATACTAACAAAATACTTGAAAGTCAGTATAATTTTTATAATACTCTGTATTCCAAAAAGGTAGAATTTCAAAGTGAGCAAGAAAACTTTGAAAAATTCTTGGACGGTTTGAACATTCCACAATTAGATGAGGCAGAGAGAAATAGCTGTGACGGCGAAATCTTGGTACAAGAAGCCGGAGAAGCACTAATTAAAATGAAGAATGGATCATCACCAGGTTCAGATGGGCTAACCACTGAATTTTATAAATTTTTCTGGAGTAAAATCAAATTTATGATCGTTGAATCATTCAATGCAGCTGGCGAAAAAGAGACAATGTCTTCCTCTCAAAAACGAGGGATTATTACCCTCTTGCATAAAGGTAATGGTCTTCCTAGGGATGACTTGAGCAACTGGCGTCCTATAACATTAACAAATACAGATTATAAAATATTGGCGAAAGTTCTAGCTAGAAGACTCAACTTAGTAATCGATAACTTAATACATAATAACCAAGTGGGATTTCTAAAAGGCAGAAATATCTCAACGCTGTTGAGGACTATAGACGATGTTATTGAGTATATGGATACTTCTAACTCGCCGGGAGTTATTTTGGCAATAGATTACAAAAAGGCATTTGATAGCATTTCCAAAGAATTTCTCATTAAAGCATTTTCATGTTTTGGATTTGGGGAAAGCTTCTATGGGTAACTGTACTAACACATGACACGGAGAGTAGAATAAATTATTGTGGGTGGTTATCACGACCTATTCAGATTAATAGTGGAATAAGACAGGGGTGTCCATTTTCCCCTCTGGCATTCATTTTAGCTGTAGAATTATTAGCGATTAAGATAAGAGGTAATACAAATTTGAAAGGATTAAAACTTCCTCTCGTCGTCAATAACGAGAAAAACGTTTTAAAAATTATGCAGTATGCTGACGACACTACCTTATTTCTTTCAGACGAAAACGACATAAAAGAAGCACTCGAGGTAATCAATAAATTCGGGAAATTCTCAGGTTTGAACATTAATCCTAATAAAACGCATGCGATGTGGGTGGGAAGTGCAAAAAATAGAAACGAACAACTGGGTGACATCAAATGGGACAAAAACATAAAAATTCTGGGGGTTATATTCAGTACTTTAGCGAAAGCAGCGGAGATTGAAGGCAACTGGCTCAGTCGTATTGAAAATGTAAAAAGGATAATTAAACAATGGAGCAAACGTGATTTGTCTATTATAGGGAAAATACAAGTAGTCAAAACTTTTCTCTTGTCTCAATTTGTATATCTGATGAACTCCATTACTATTCCGGATAAGGTATTGAAAGAGCTCAATCAATTTTTTTTATAGATTCATATGGAAGAAAAAGTTTAACAATAAAAAAGCATTTGAAAAGGTGAAAAGGTGTGTCCTGACTGGTGACTATCACCAGGGAGGACTGAAAATGATAGATATGATAGACCTGCAAAAATCTTTCATCTTGCAATGGGTTACTAAGATTTGCAGTCCAGGGTATGATATTTGGAAAAACATTCCATTGTACTTTTTCACTAAATTTGGGAAGGGTTGTTCGGTATTTAGTAGTTCGGTTAAGAGTAAACAATTTATTGGATTTGAATTGATAAAATCGTCTTTTTGGAAACATGCTCTAGGTATATGGCTAGATAGTTCTGGGTGTGATAATCAGGAGGTAAAGGAAATAAGCACAGAACAAATTTCAGATCAGTTGCTTTTTAATAATAAATTTGTATTATATAATAACAAACCATTATACTTCAAGGACTGGGTTAAACAAGGTACAACTAGAATGAAAGATTTTTTTGACAACAATAAAATGTGTAATTTTGACCAGATCGTTAATAAAGTGGGACCATCTCCCATGAGAATTTTCGAATACAACGCTTTGAAAGTAGCTATACCAAAAGTTTGGAAGAATAATTATGTGCTTTCTGCTTTGCCTGAAAGAGAAGGTCTTTACTTTTGCGATGAAGATGCTACGGGTTGGAGTGCCAAGCAGTTTCGAAGAGCAATAACAATATGTAAAACAAAATTAGTTGTACCATGTGGTAGTCAGTTCTGGAAGAGAAAATATGATATTGATATCGATGAAGTACTCTTTAAACTTCCTTTCAAATGTTGTAAGGAAGTGAGGCTATGGGTATTGCAGTGGAAAATATTGCACAATATATATCCGACTGGTATTTTATTGCACAAAATGGGAAAACACGAGACTAACAAATGTTCTGTATGTAATGAAATAGATTTTATTGAACATTTCTTTGTACATTGTAAACAAGTCAAGGACCTCTGGTTAGAGGTGGAAAATACTATAGCGGCACGTATTCAAATTAGAATTAAGCTCAATCCAACTATAATTTTATTTGGTATAAGAGAACTTGATTATGATGCACTTAGCACTCTACAGGTTGACGAGGTTAATCACATTATACTGATAGCAAAAATGGTCATTAGTAAATACAAATATGGAAATTATCATAACATCAAGCTGTTATGGGAATACGAAATGAGTTTGAGAAAGAAATCTCTTAATTTTCTATAACATAATAGCCGAATATTATATTGTTCGTGTTCGTTCTATATACGTTAGTCCTATCTTGTACTAGTTGACATCGACTGGCAATATTGTAACAATTATGTAACAAATATGTTATCATTTTATTAATTGAGTAGCAGGTCTGTTATCATTTTAAAGTTACCATTGTAACGCTTTCCATCAGGATTATACAATAACTGATACAAATGATCTTTTATACCTAACAGGTGCGTTCAAATACAAAGAAACAGAAAGTATCAAAACATATATTAGCATATATACAATGTAAAATTAATGTTAGCGACATCGATATAGTTGACATTAATATTGTGGCAATTATGTAACAAATTTATTACAATACTAACGCTCTTCAATACTTTTATATCATAAATGTCCGAAATGTATATATTCTATGCAGATTAGCGGAGAATAGAGAAGAAAGTACATGCAAATCAAAACGCAAATGTAACAAAACGTATCGACCTGAACATACATTTATCATCAGTAGCCGAAAGTTTATTTTACTGAAGTCAATTACATTTATGTTTAAATGGGTGTCGTGCATTCTTCGGTTTTGTCCGCGGCCACGTGGGCAAAACCAAGTTTTATCAATTCGTGGCTATATGGCAAATAAATGCCCAGTGGTTAGTCCAGGGCTTAACTGAAAAAAAAAAGAAAAAAAAAAGCTAGTAGTGACAATTTCTCGGTGATAGTCAGAAAATATCGTCCCGAAAATATTGCACGTCGACCTCCGTTCAGACAGTGCAGATTATCTTTTTTTCCATCTTCCCCCGCAGTTCCGACGCATCACATGGAATCTAAACGGGAAGTACATGAAGCAGCAGTATCGCAGGTAGTCCGAGGAATATATCGGTTGTCGACCTCCGGCACAAGATCGGATCACAAGATCTTCGCTCAATGCTCGCTCACTGCATAATTTCCAAATTGAGTGAAAGCAACTTCTAAGAATGATAGATCTTTATATGAGATATTACCAACATTAATAGCTTAATCCTGCTGTGTATTCTCGAAAATGACGGAAGGATTTCGGCAAGTTAACCGTTATTTTCTCGCACCAACACACGTGTCACACCAACACACGTGCTGTTGTAAAGTTCCGTGAACGGATCGGAGTAATTTTGGTTGCGAGATTATAAAACTAAAATGGACTGTCAATTCAGGAATCATAAATGGAGTGAATAAAATCCAAGCGATAAACTCATATTAACAGTCGGTGGGTGGAAACCACTCTGTTCACTTCAACTCAAAGCTTTCAGTAACCGGTGGCAAAAATTTGGACTTCTATGAAACCCTGGAGCTGTTGCTTGGGATTGCCTTTCGCTCACTTGCACTCACAGGTGGCGCCACCTGGTGGCAACATCACAAATTCGTTTCCGGGTAATAACTTGAGAACTGACCATCGGATTCTTCTCAAATTTTGTATGAATGTACCGTGACATAAGATGTCGCTTGATAATGCATTTCACTGACTTGCGCCTAGAGGTGGCGTCACCTGGTGTCAAAGTCTAAATTTGGTTTCTGGGCAATAACTTGAGGACCCTCATCGGATTCTTCTCAAATTTGGTATGCAGATGTCCACACGATACCATGTTCCTTGGGATTGTATTTTTCCCGCTTCTGCCTACAGGTGGCGTCTCCTGGTGGAAAAATTTTGTATTCATATGTGACCCGCCCCAAATAACATAAACACCGGTGGGCATCTAGTGCCGGCAATAACTTGAGGACCCCTCTTCAGAGTCTCAAAGTTCATATGCCGATACCATGACATGAGATGTCATTTGGGATTGTGTTTTGCCTGCTTGCACCTACAGGTGGTGACTCCTTGTGGCAAAGTCTAAATTTGGTTTCTGGGCAATAGGTTGAGGATGCCTTCATATTCTTGTCAAATTTAGTTTGCAGATAATATGCCATGAATTGTCTCTTGGGGTTGCATTTCGGTTACATAATTTTCATGCTACATGGTAAAGAAAATATATTACAGTAGCAATCAACATTCAGTCGACAGCCATTCGGAGTTGATCTCAAAACCTGGGAAGGTGGAAAGACCCCTCTGCTTCTTACGCCTGTGAAGTAGCTGTTGCCATCCTCATGAATATCTTCTGAAACCGACAGCGCTTATAAATATTGCTGCCATTTTGGCGGGGGACCTAGCATCCTCTGGCTGCTTGTTATAATATGTTGTGCTTTTAGCCCACCCGGGCATATTTATGCAAATAAATCTATTCTATTCTATTCTATTCTCGCGTATTTGGGCATTACGCGAGTGGTATATAAAGTTGATCTGGGGTCGTATGTAGGGGGAGATAACTTTGAACAATTTATTGGGGAGCCATGTGGTGCTGACGTCCCATTCGGTCACGTGATTGTAGAGGTCAAGGTCAAATGTCACATCCGGGCACGGGACATCCGGGCCACAGGTCACATCCGGGTCAAAAGGTCAAAGGTCACTTCCGGTCACGTGACGGCCCAGCAATAAGGTCGTACCTAAGACCCCAGTGACTCCCAATGTGAATCTCCCGGAAGGCATTTATGGTCCCCGACAATATTTCCAGCACTATGTCCAGCATACATAGCCAGTGGGGAACCCTCAGTTTCTCCATACAGGTTTCCCCAAAACCGAGTTGGCTTATAGTAATAAACATAACCTAAATAGGTGTTGTACCATGTTATTATGACCAGTCTATGATCAGTTCGATTCCAGGGTCGAGCGTTTATTTTCCATTATGTCTCCGCAAAAAATAAACGTACAAAATGGCGGCGCGTGCTGTGGGGCAAGGAAAACAACTCTGACAGGGCGAACCCTCTGTGGGGCAAATTCCTGATCATCTCACCTGATTCGCACATTTGCATCTATACGGTGTGTAATATATTGTGTTGATAAACAAACCCACGTGCTTCTCTATATTTAGTTCAAGCTATATTTGGTAATGCTTGCTATCGGGTGAGGTCAAAACAGACATGCGCAGTGATTGTTCTTGTGCCATGTGGTTTATCAGAATACAGCCAGCCATTTTGATTCAGTGCTTGTTCCGAGTTTTATGTCTAGGATATTACACGGTGAATGCCTGTATGGGGTATAGGGGTGGTCATATTTTTTCTTGTGGATTTTACTATGGGTTGTGGGATCTTGTTTTCTTCGTCTCGAGCTGTAGAACACGATGGGAGGGGTCTAAAAGCTACGCGGTGAAATTGTTTGAAAAGTTCACGGAGGTTTTAATAGGCCCATACTGGCTCAGTGGACAATGTTGAACCTGATGGGAAACCCACACATGCTCATTGCGGTATGGGTTGTGGGATGTTGTTTTTCACGTCTCACCGCGTAGGATACGATGGGCAGGGTCTTGAAGCTAAGCGGCGAAATTTTTGAAAAAGTCACTGTAAGCATACGCAGTGGGTAAGTAGCGCTGGGTGGACGTTTTGGGGGCGAGAGGGGCCCCTAGTGGTCCGATGGGGTCGAGTGAGGTATCATTGTAAAGCATACGTGGAGGAGCATCCGACGGGATGGGCGTGACATGGAAATGACGTTATTTTGCACATGCGCAGTAGACAAAGTACATGGAAATAGACGTTTTGGGGCCGAGAGGGCCCCTAGTGGTCCGATTGGGCCGAGGGAGGTATCAATGTTTAGCATACGTGAGGGAGCACCCGACTGGTCTAGTGTGTTGTCCATTTTCAACATTCTGCGGTCGTGCATACAGGGAATTGTGAGAAAATGGCATGGGAAGGGATGTTTTGGGACCGAGGTGGGCCACTCTTGGCTCGATTGGGCCGTGGGAGGTATCAATGTGGTGGAGCGTCCGACGGGATGAGTGAGATGTGGGAATATCGTCATTCTGCGCATGCGCAGTAGAAAAAGTGTATTTGAGGTCAAGATGAGCCACTATTGGTCCGATTAGGTCGAGTGTGCTATCGATGTGTAGCATTCGTGAAGGAGCATCCAACGGGGTGGGTGTCTAGTCCGGTTTCGTCATTCCGCGCATGTACAGACTGGCCGTAGTATAGAAAGCAGGCATTTTAAGGGTTCATTTGGGATAGAGATGAACCATTCTTGATCCAAATGGACCGTGTGGGGTGTCAAATTGAAGCTCTCGGGGTGCAGATCACCACTTGAGGCATGTTCACGTCATCGGTGACGTCATCAGTACGAGTAGTAACGAAAGTGGTCATTTTGTTTGTTCGTGGAGGTCTGTTGAGTGATTGAGGGACCATCCCTGGTCCGAATGTGTTGTGTGGGGTGTCAAGGTGAAGCTCTCGGGGTGTAGACCACGGCTTGAGGGATGTCCATGTCGTCTGTGACGTCATCTGTAACTTCATCAGTACGAGTTGTAGCGAAAGTTGGCGTTTTGGGGGTGTGTGGACGAAGGTGTTTGGGGTAGAAATGGACCATCCCTGGTCCAAAGTGGAGCTTTCGTGACTCCGACTTGAGGAATGTTCACGTCATCTGTGACGTCACTGGTGACGTCATCAGCAGGAGTAGTAGCGACAGCGGGCGTTTCGGAGGTGCAATGGAGTGCGTTTGGAATAGGTAACGACCTTTTTTCCATTCAGCTACCTGGTAGAGTTACCTGTGAGTATGAGTATATGCGCGCGTGTGTGTGAGTGAGTGTGAGTGAGTGAGTGAGTGAGTGAGTGAGCCTTGCACAACGCCAGTGAAGCGCGACCAACGCCCGTCTTAACGCATGGACGCACTAAAATCTATAGATCTATAAATAGAACGGGGGTTTTCCCAGAAAATTCCCCGGAGAGCAAATATATTCTCACGAATACTTCACACTGTTACCGCTGGGAAGGGGATATGGGGCTACCACCCACCGAGGCCGTGGAAAATGCAATCAGAATGCACAAACAACTGTTTCAGGACATGCTGCCTGAACAATATCCTGGCCTGCTCGCCGAGGTTTAGAACACATGGATCAGAGCGAACATGACCGAACATTGAACTTTCTGAAATGGCGACTTCTGATTGCATAAGAGCAGCCGAAACTACATCTAACGGGCAAGAACGAATGTGACAGATGCAGCCTCAAATGGCAACCTCCGATTGGACAAGAGCAACGCAACATACTCAACGCGGCTCCGCCAGTGTGGTTATGCTGTACTGGAGGGGATAATAAAATGATTGACCTGTCATCCTTGTTGTTGTTGTTGTGTTGTTGTTTTCTCACCGGTCTACCTCATGGCCTCAATGCGTTACGCTAGAGCAAGGCGTAACGACAGGCGTTGAAGGGCGTCACCGCATTTCGATGAATTATTGTCAATTCCATGGAATATCTAGAAAATCAGAGCCTCAGGGCTAATTCACCAGGGCGTTGAAGCGTTAAGCTTGGCGTTGGCAGGCGTTGCTACAAGATGATACCTCACACGACGCATTCGAACCACGGATGATGTCTTGCCGGCATCATTGAAAACTGTTGACCGCTTCTCTCTTGCAGGAAACTAGCCTATGTTTATGTATACTATGATTGTCTTTTTGAATTTGGTGCTAATACTGTTATATGGAATATGGAATAGGTCTTTGGATTATGGACGCGGATATTCTCTAATGGACGACGGCTGGATTATGAATGACGAACTAGACGCTTGTAATTCACCCCAAACACCTTCCTTCACACCCCCAAAATGCCCACTTTACTACGAAAGCTTCACTTTGACATCTCACACCAAGAATTTACTACACTCCAACTGCGCATGCGCAGATTGGCGCGACTTCCAATGAAAAAACGCCAGTCTGACCCACAAGAGCTCCACACTGATACCCCGCACGGTCCATCTGGACCGGAGATGGTTCCTCAATCAATCAACAGACCTCAACGAACCCCAAGATTGCCTTCTATACTACGGCCAGACTGCGCATGCGCAGAATGATGAAAACGGTACATTAGTCCAGTCGGATCTCACTCACTCACCCACTCACCGTCGTTAGTGCGCCCATGCGTTAAGACGGGCGTTTGGCACGCCTCACGGGCGTTGTGCACGCCTCACTCACTCACTCACACTCATTCACACACGCGCGCATACACACACACTCACAGGTAACTCTACCAGGTAGCTGGATGGAAAAAGGTCGTTACCTACTCCAAACGCACTCCATTGCACCTTCGAAACTCCCGCTGTCGCTACTACTCCTACTGATGACGTCACAGATGACATGGACACCCCTCAAGTCGGAGCTACGAAAGCTCCACTTTGACACCCCACACGACGCATTCGGACCATAGATGGTCCATTTCTACCCCGAGCACCTCCATCCACACCCTCAAAAAGCCCATTTCCGCTACAACTCGTTCTGATGACGTCACAGATGACGTCACGGACGACATGGACATCCCTCAAGTCGTAGTCTACACCCCGAGAGCTTCACCTTGACACCCCACACAACGCATTCGGACCACGGATGGTCCCTCAATCACTCAACAGATCTTCACGAACCCGCAAAATGACCACTTTCGCTACAACTCGTACTGATGACGTCACATACGACGTCACAGATGACGTGGACATGCCTCAAGTAGTGATCTACACCGCGAGAGCTTCAATTTGACACCCCACACGGTCCATTCGGACCAAGAATGGTCTATTTCTACCCCAAAATGAACCCTTAAAATGCCTGCTTTCTATAATACGGCCAGACCGCGCATGCGCAGGATGACCAAACCGGACTAGTCGCCCATCCCGTCGGATGCTTCTTCACGAATGCTACACATCGATACCACACTCGACCTTATCGGACCAATAGTGGCCCATCTCTACCTCAAAACGTCCATTCAAATACATTTTTTCTACTGCGCAGGCGCGGAATGACGATATTCGCACGTCACACTCATCCCGACGGACGCTATCCACGAGAGCTTCACATTGATACCTCCTACGGCCCAATCGGACCAGGAGTGACCCACCTCGGTCTCAAAACGTCCCTTCCCATGCCATTTCCCCACAATTTCCTGTCTGCGCATGGGCAGAATGTTGAAAACGAACAAAACACTAGTCCAGTCAGATGCTCCCTCACGTATGCTACACATGGATACCTCCTTCGGACAATCGGACCACTAGGTCCATACACTTTGCCTACTGCGCATGCGCAGAATGACGTCAGTTTCACGTCACATCCATCCCGTCGGATTCTCCTCCACGTATGCTTTACAATGATACCTCAACCGACCCCATCGGCCCTTCTCGTCCCCAAAACGCCCACCCAGCGCTACTTAGCCACTGAGCATGCGTACACTACAGTGAATTTTTCAACAGATTTCACCGCTTAGCTTCAAGACCATGCCCATCGTGTTCTACGTGGTGAGACGTGAAAAACAAGATCCCACAACCCATACCGCAATGAGCATGTGTGGGTTTCCCATTAGGTTCAACATTGTCCACTGAGCCAGTATGGGCCAATCCAGACGTCCGTGAATTTTTCAATAAATTTCACCGCCTAGATTCTAGACCCCTCTCATCGTGTTCTACAGCTCGAGACGAAGAAAACAAGATCCCACAACCCATAGTAAAATCCCCAATACCCCATACCACCCCTATACCCCATACAAGCATTCCCCGTAAAAATGCAAATGTGCGAATCAGGGGAAATGACCCGGAATTTGCGCCACAGAGGGTTCGCCCTGTCAGATTGTCTTCCTTGCCTCTAGACGGCAGCACGATCGATGCCAAAAGGGGAATCCCCACAGCAAGCGCTGCCATTTTGTATGTTTTTTTTGCGGAGACATAACGGACAATAAACGCTCGACCCTGAGGTCGCACTGATCATAGACTGGTCATAATAACACCTATAGGTTATGTTCATTACGATAAGTCTTCCTTGCCATGGCTTGAGTTTTTTTCGTGCCAAAACGGTTTTGGGGAAACCTGTATGGAGAAACTGAGCGTTCCCCAGTGGCTATTTATGCTGGACATAGTGCTGGCGATATTGTCGGGGACCATACATGCATTCCGGGAGATTCACATTGTGAGTCACTGGGGTGTTATGTAGGGCCTTATTGCTGGGCCGTCACGTGGCCGGAAGTGACCTTTGACCTTTTGACCCAATGTGACCTGTGACCCGGATGTCACGTGACCGGATATGACTGTTGACCTTGACCTCTACGATCACATGACCGGATGTGACGTCAGCACCACATGGCTCCCCAATAAATTGTTCAAGCAGAGTTATCTCCCCCAAATACGACCCCAAATCAACCTTTTGTACTATTTACCCGCTTCCGTAGATTTTTACTTGTTAGGTTTGGTATGCGTGTATTGACTTATACGCCACCCTGTCTCTATGGCAGGATAAGTACGCTGCTGGCCTGGTGATGTTATTGAGTTACTTGATTTTCAACGACGTTAGGCTCAATATTAGGCCCTATTCTATTTCTGCTTTACATAAATGACATTAGTAACGTTACTCACCTACTTGATATACTGCTCTTTGCTGATGATACCAGTGTCATTCTTTCAGACGAAAATTATACTAACCTCATTACAGGTATGTCACTGGAACTGGAGAAGCTACATACCTGGTTCTCCTGCAACAAACTATCTCTAAATATAGCTAAAACAAAATTCATGTTTGTAAGACCAAGCAAACGATCAAATGTTGATGCTCCGACAATATCTGTTAATGGTCAAGCTATAGAACAGATAAAAAAAGTTAAATTTCTTGGAGTTTACTTTAATAATAATCTGAATTGGCTGTCACATATAAATGAAATTGCTAAGAAGCTATCAAGAAATTTAGGTGTTATAAATCATATCAAAAACCAAGTTAACAAAAAAACATTATTCATACTGTATTATTCTCTCATTTGTCCCTATTTGACATATTACAATCTCGTATGGGGCAATACCTACATAAGCCATCTTACTGCATTAATAACTCTCCAAAAACGTGCAATCAGAATAATATCTCTATCTAGAAGGTATGAACATACCGAGCCTCTTTTTAAAAATCTGAATATTCTTACACTACCACAAATGAATGATTATCTTCTTTTACAATATGTCCACAAGTTCAGTTATCACCCCTTACTTTTACCCACTATCCACCAGAGATGTTTTACCCGAATATCAAATGTGCATCGATATGCTACAAGAAACTCCAGAATCAATTTGTATTGACCCTTCTATTCCTCTGATCTCTCGTTCTTCTCTGCAAGAATTAAAGGTCCTAGGCTATGGAATAAACTACCGATTTATCTTAAAACAATAGATTCTATTTATTTTTTCAAGGCACAGTTGAAAAAATACCTTGTATTGGGCTGATAGCTTGTACATCCTGTAAGCAGACATTTTGAGAAAGTTCTTTTTGGGGGGGGGGGGGGGGGGTAGAACAAACCCTCTGGGGTTTTATTCCCGCCAGACATAACCTAGTTATCTTTTCATCACGTATGACTATTGAAATAATCGTATTTGAAATATACTGTCAATAATTTGTATGAATTTGAACTGGTGAATAAATTAATTGAATTGAATTGAAAGATACGGAAATAAAAATGAATTTCAAAGATATTTTTGATAACTCACGCGAATTTGTCATGTGCCGGCTTCCATAGTATTACATACATACATCCTCTTCTGCCTTGTAGGCCAACAAGGCCTGTTGCAGAACACTGTTAAATTATGGTATCCACAAATATAGGTAAATCAGGGAAATACCATATAGTAGTAATGCGCTGATCACGAAACCGGATGATGCCACCTTGGCATCCTTGGGGAAATCGAAATATCCAAGATGGTCGCCATGAGGCATTTCATGCTGAATTGTCGCATGGATGATCTCGATCACTGACTATAAATATTTTGACTATAAATTTGGGATCAATTTAATCATGCATACGTCACACAACAATTTGGCGAAAACAATCAAGAAAAACATGAACAATTATTCAAGCCGTTGACCCTTAAAAATATGCCCGTCTGTTTGAAATATAAAGCATTGAATTTATTGGTTATCTCAATCACCCATGGCTTTCAAAATGCTGATATACATGACATATTTTCCATTGTACGTAGGGCATAGGATACACCAGGGTGTGGGTGCACCACATATGTGTGCGCATGCGTACGATAAAGTCACTTCCGAGCTCCAAGAGCTCCAAGCCCAGACTCCAAGAGCTTCGAGAGCTCCAAAGCTCCGAACTCCGAGCTCCAGGAGTAAGGCGTGCCCAACGCCTGTCTTAACGAAGATCTCCGCGCATCCAAGAGCTCCGAGCTATCAACCTGTCCATATGTACATTCAAATGCGCCCGAACATCAGGAAAACAGCCATGACCATCTAGAAACGGTATAGCCTGCTGCCGCTTGAAATGAGGTGCGACCCCAAGCAAAGGTCCATCATGAAAATCAAGCGTCACTCGGAAGAGGATGTGGGGTTACCACCCACCAAGGCCCTGGAAAATAAGATCAGAACGCGCAAACAACTGTTTCAGAACATGCCGCCTCAACGGTATTCTGGACTGCCCGACGACGCTTAGGCCAAGAGCCACCCTGACCGAAGACTGAACTTTCTCAAACGACAGCTTCTGATTGGACAAGAGCCTACGAGTTTTGTAAACATTCCCAACGCGGTTTCCCCAGCGTGGGTATGATGTGCTGGTGGAAATAATAAAATGATTGATCTGTCATCCTTGCTCTCGTTGTTGTTCTCTCGTCTGTCTACATCATGGCGTCAAGGTAAAATGCTAGGGCGTTAAGGCCACCCAGGAGCCCTTTTCCCACAATTCCCGACCTGAGCATGTGACATCTACAAAGCACGTCCCTCTAGACCTCACACCTACTGTTGCAGAGCCTTGACTGAGACCCATTCCTACGCGACTGGCATTTTACAGCATGCGACCTTGGTTAATTCACTCACGGGTTACCGAGCAGTGGTTCGGTCCATGTTTGCAGATGGCGACGACAGCGATGGCGACGACAGCGATGGCGACGCCAGCTCCTTGAAGAGTTTAAAGAAGTGGTACTCGACAGAGTCCACTCGATGGCGAGGTGTGCTATCATCCACCACTGCTGGACTATGACAGCCATCCTTGATGACTGGGCTATGTACCACGAGCGCTCACGCTGGAACCAGCGACAGCTTGTTCTCACAATGGTCTTTGCCCTATTGACCCTGATGCTGCGGCGATGCCAGTTCTCTCTTACAGCGACAGAAAAGAACGGTTCTTTTCAGAGCCTTCAGGTCTTCCAAAAGAGAGACGGGTAATTAAGCTCAATGCTCACACACACACGCACACACACACACACACGCAAACACACACGCACTCACAGTGGACGCTCCCCCATGACTTCCAACAAAAATCATACCATTCGTCGTCCCGGACTGATGAGGGAAACGTGTTAATGTACAGACACCACCACCGGGCGTTGATGGACGTTGGGCACGCCTCATGGGCCATTTGGACCACGGATGGCCCATCTCTACCCCAAACACCTTCCTTCACACCTCCAAATGGCCGCTTTCGCTACCACTCGTACTCATGAAGTCACCAATGACGTCACAGATGACGTGGACATCCCTCAAGTCATGGTCTACATACACCACGAGAGTTTCAAACTGACACCCTACACGGCCTGTTACGACCACGGATGGTCCCACAATCACTCAACTGACCTCCCACGAACCCCTAAAATGCCTGCTTTCTATACTACGGCCAGACTGCGCATGTACAGAATGATGAAACCGGATGACACACTAGCCCAATTGGATGAGAGATTCACGATGACACCACTTATGGCCAAATCGGTTCACTATTGGTCCGTGGCGACCCCAAACGTCCATTGAAATAACCTTTTTTCTACCAAGCATGCACAGAATGACGTCAGTTTCACCCTACAACCCATCCAGTTGGAACTTTCCCCCACGAATTCTTCTAACTGATACCTCACACGACCCAATCAGGCCAGTAGGGGTCCACCTAGACCCCAAAATGTCCACCCCAACGCTACTTTCACAGTGCGCATGCGCACAGTAACTTTTTCAAAAGAATTGAACTGCCTCGAGACCCTCCCATCGTGTTCTACAGCTCGAGATGAGGAAAATAAGGGGCCACAACCCATACGGCAAATGTCCATGCATGGGTTCCCCGCTTCAGCGTACGGTCTTCTTCAAGGGGAGATCACTCTTGCTGGGCTCTCACGTGACCGGACGTGATCTTTGAAATTTGAAATTCGACCCAGAAGTGACCTTTGACCCAGAAGATACCTCTGACATTTGACCTTTGACCCGGAATAGATGTCAGCTCCACATGATCCACCCGTCCCTCATTTGGGACCCTCACTTTTGGGTCAGAATTTGCCGTCTTTCTACTACTGTTGAGATAAGCTGGAGGTAGTATTATTAGTGGTATGAAGTACTAATAAATCTATACACCATTTCTTGAGCAATAAAAACTCTTAGACCAAAAATATGTTGCATATGCTGGCGGCCATCTTGGATATTTTCATTTCCCCAAGGATGCCAGGCTGGCATCATCCGAATTCTGAATCTGCACACATTGGAGATATATAATCCATCAAAACACGTTAGGTGGACTCCATGTCCACCTCAAGGCTTGAACTGGAGTTTGGCTGCATGCCGTACTATCAGTTTGACATTGATTAATGCCAGTATTGAAGTTTACTGCATCGAGATAAGCAAGGCGAACGATGTGTCTTCTCTGCCTTCGCACCGTCGGATTTTTTAACAGAGAGCAATCCCACAAAAAAGAAAACCAGTGTTACACTATGCGAGTTCCGATCATGATGTGATTCCGTTGAGTCATAATATTCTTCACTTTTAAACATAATGCATCATTCTGTTGCAGCAAGGCACCGCACCAAAATCAATGCCTTTTATGGATATCCAGAACAGAAAGAATCGTCTTATTTTTGAATGTTTCGTGAACGGTCTAATTTATACATTTAAAACATAGAAGGTGCTGTCATTCGGCCAATTTCAAACGCGGTATTAACAAAGCGCATGTGTGGAAATAGTTGTGACGTACATGTAACGTTTGCTGGTGCAGGCATCAGAGCATGTAGATACTTCAGATATTTAAGAATAACGTCAATTCTCTTTGAATGACAGGGTACCAATGTGTAGACTATATTTATGCCCAACCTTTGTATTTAATAAAACCCACGTATAAATGATGACTTCTTATGCGTTGAGGTATTATAAACATGACAGCGTCTGGCCTCTTATTTTCGGCATAGTGACTATTGTGACACGTGGTCTGTCTCATTCCCACGGTCCCACATACGTGGTATGATTCATTTCGTTTCCAGGACAAAACTCAGAGCCTTTATACAATGAAAAGTTTTTTTGTATAACATTGCAATAACGGCATTGTCCTGAAAACACACGTCCTGTCATTTTAGCAGTCATTCCATTCACATCCACTGCGTCGGGAGGATCTCTGTGTTTATGTGCATTGGAAGTTTTATTCGTACAGATTGTGTGACCAGAACATGAAAATTGTGTGTGTGATATACCGGGTATACGCTAACAAACGGTGGATTACGCAGTAGTTTCTCAAAGATTTTCATCATCTGAAGATAGCTACTAATATACATACAGTCTGTGTATATTTACATCAGCCCTAACAGTTTCTGGAGAAAGTGATCGACCGATACTGCTCATCCACTTGTGTATATTCATTTTCTAATTCATTCTAAGCAATATTTTACGTTAACGACTGGCGAGTAAATATGCCCTTGTCGACATGTACACTTACAAATAATATCATTTGAAAACTGATTTTGCTAGGTATAGGTATGAGAGAAATGAAACAAGAACTAGAACGATTCGAATATGAAGTTAAAAAAAGAATGATTGAGCAATGTGTATACAGAGCAGCCATTGACTGTGTTTTACGTAATATCAGAAGTGGATGAAAACTCTCCACTTCTGGTAATATACATGTATCTCTCATTTACAGCTACGCCTATATGTTTTCAGAACCAAATATTTTGTTCGTTTTTTTTTGTTCGTTTTTTTCAGCAAAAACAACGGAATGGCTATATATGTAGGATCTCCATGCTCATTCACAGGTCAGCGCTCAGCGAATAAATCTCCAAGACGTATGCCGATGTTTGCAAAGTCTTTTTTCAAGATCCTTCTCCCGTGGGCAGGGGTGATCTGTTATTGGAAATCCTGACAAAACGGGGACAAAAAGCACTGATTACATTTATAACAGTACTTCAAGAAACTTGAAATCAAGTTGTCCTAGAGATGTGTACGAAAACCTCTCCATCCATGGCATTCGACAACGAACAATAGATTTCGGCGATGACCAACCTGTGCGTGAAGTACGTCTCGTACTGTTTACCTCTCATTTTTTCGACAAATGGACCTAACCCATTATCCGGTCTGTCGGACATCGAACGTGAGCTGTTCTACTTCAATGCAAGTTTGTCACAGGTGAACGAAGCGTCGCCGTTGACCAGTGGTTCGCAAATCAGAATCCAGTGACGTAGAACTTTCTCGATTTGGAATTCACATCCAAAGAGAGAGAGAGAGAAACGTGGTGTATAGAGAAAACCGGCGAGAGGGAAAGAAACGATAACAAAACAGGGTAAATAAGTTTGCATGCATAAGGTGGTACTTTTATTTGAATTATTATACCCAGTAATGCTGCAACATGCCAACATTTCTTCGACGCTAAGACAATATGGAGCAGTTTCCGTCGCGCGTCGACTTTTGCAATGTTAAAGAGATAGGCCAAAACTCGACGTCGTGCTTCAAAAGTCGACGTCTTTTGCCCCATCTCTTAACATTGTAAAAGTCGACGCGCGACGGAAAGGGCGACGTCGCGTTTCAAAACGCGACGTCCACTCTTTCCGTCGTGCGTCGCCTTTCAAAAAATCGACGCTCGACGAGCGACGGACAATTGCGTCGCGCGTCGACTTTTGGTTTACCAAAGTGCGCATATCTGGGGAGCATTTATTCCATATTGTTCATGAGATACTATTAAGTAGGGTTGTATGATTCGAGATAACATGCAACGTGACGCGTTTTATCAAGGGACAGTCATCAGGATGTCCCCAGAATGTTAGATACCACATTTCCATTGAGCTACACAAGCTATTTATTATTTTTCCTCTGTTTTACAGTCGTTACTGTTACTTCTGCAAACTGTTACTTACATACGCTTTTGGTTCACGATTAGAAACTTGAATTTAATTTGGGTATTAATCCGGCGAAATATTAACACATTGACAAGCTAATAGATGCGTATTGTCCTCTCGATGGAGTGGTGTTCATTTTGTCGAACACAGGTACCAGTGTTCCAAAATTAATCAGTAATATAACATATCTGACAGCGAAACAAATGAATTATGTGGTACATAGTCCCCATGTATGCTAAATATCTTGTCATTCTTGCTCTGTTGCAGTAAACTCACCAAATTACCAACACTACAAGGATCGGAAATCGCAGCTGTGAACATGTTTTTATGTAATCTACGGTATAGATACATTATTTCCGGCGGCGCAGCGCCGCCGGATATCTGAATTCGGTAAACATGGGAGCGGCCATCTTGATATTGGACGAGTAACAGGTGTTTTCTCGAGCCATACTTCACAGACGTGTCGTGGAGTGATCCAACTAGTTTCATATCGTAAAACGACAGGATTGTATCACCCGTTCGTGGTTAACACATTAATATTAATTCTGTTATAATGAATTCATCGAATAAATGTCCTTCAGTAATATTTTATTATGGCTGAGAGACCAAATCGATGACCATACATGATCAAGTTATTCACCTGTACGTCTGCAGCAAAATGTTTGAGATTGAACTGCGAGTTACTAAAAACTCGAAACAGTAAAACACGCGGATCGGATTGATGTGTAGAGAAAGTTGATCTAGGCTTAATTTACAATGACACACATCAATAAAGAAATAGTGGCTTGATGATGGGTCCCATATAATGCCACAGCGCGAACTCTTACATCAGGCTATGTGAAGTGACTTAATACGTCAACCAGAGAACATTACTTTCAAAGTCTAGTTTGACATGCGGTTCATGTGCACATTTTGCCAGCAAGCACTTAACTCCGGCTAACCCCACATTTTCCAGATGGGTCCTTGCGCGAACTACATTAGTCAAACCTTTAATGAAAACAAACAAATCGACCTTTTTTAACCATAATGGTACATCGTGACCTGTATTCACCAGTTGCATACGTAATCGGCTTGTAATACGCAGATTATAAGCTACAAACGTTTCCGCCGGCATTGATGCATCTGCATCAATAAGTTTTCTTGTAGAGGCATGAACTGCCCCCAGCAAGAGCTTGAAGATATCCTTCCGCCGTCCGACCAACGTACACATCCTGAAGAAAGAGTTCTTGAGCTCATCCTTTATAGCGATTTTATTTCCTGTTTTCGTGATATTATTTTTCAGTCTTGAGTTTGTTACTTTGATAATATATGTGTTACAATATATAGAGTTTTACTTGTTTCAGTGTCTAAGTTCGCGCGTAAGGGGGCAGGGAGGTTGTCCTCGAGTGATTTGACTTCGCTAATGCTGCGAAACTATTCTTTTTTCAGGAAGCGTCTTAGTTCAATAGAAACGCTATATTGTGCATTATTTTAGTGCCAATTTTTTATTTTTAGTGCCAAAATCGAGCGCCTCGTTTTCCAGTGGTTTTCTTTTGCTCTCCCAGATCACAGCTTAGTTTGTAGCCCCTCAGTCGTGTACGCTGATTACAATACAGTCTCTCCCCCTCTCAATGCTGAATTAAGCTACACTCTGTAGATTTCCATGGACAGATCAGGGGCACTAACTAATTCCATGTCCGGATAGGCTGTAGGTCAGTCTAAAATAGTGAGATTTAGCAGGAAAGTTTTTTTTCTAAAACTGGTGTCTGATTCTTCAATGAAATAGATATGCATTCCACTGAGAGCGTAATAATGTTTCATTAATGTAGAAAGTATAATGAGTGTCGTTTATTCGAGCAGAAGATCCCGAGAGAAGCAATGTATTTTGTTGAAAGATATCTCCCACAACCTATTGCCCCCCTCTCCCAAGTATTTGGGTCACAGCATATTACAGTACGAATTGCGTTAATGTTTACACTCGTTCCGTTCATTTTGCGGTCCGTTCGCGTTCATTTCGTTCCGTTTTGCGATTTTTCCGGTCAAACGGTTCGGTCAAACTCCGTTCACAATTCGCTAATATTTCGTTCAAACTCCGTTCATCCTTTTGCATTCATTCCATTCATTTCGGTTCGTTCTCATAAATGTAAACGTGTGTAATAAATTACTTTGTCATATCGTCGGTCACATTCGCGGGGAACAGTTGTTGAAAATGGCAACTTGTTATTACACGGATTTCCAACTTCAAAAAAATAACGAAGATCGATCTTTATTATCCCCAGATTCTTCTTTCTATTACAATCAACTTTATATACGATCTAAAAACATAATTTTATATGCTCTAAATTGGAATGAAATCTTTCGCGACGTCTTCACAAAAGAATGCTTTCTCCGAGGTCCGCGTGCTGCCAAAACAACAAGGTCAACAGCAGGGCACTCTTCGGTCTTCAATTTCACATTCCGGTTTTCACGTGCAAAAAGTTAATGCTTTATGCAAAAATTTCTTCCATTCACTCTAGATCTGTATTCTATTTGCATTCCACGATATGATCTGTTTTGAAGGCGACTGTAAAACTGTTGATAAGTTTGGGCGATATGAGAAAAGAAAAAGTTATTCAAAATTGTTTAATAATATTTTTTATCAGAATATTTATCTTATATATTCTTCTGTGCTATCGGTAAAATTATCTTGCATCCTTCTCGTTTGTTATCACATTAGACAAATGTTTAGTATTATGTAAATATTTAGGAAGAATGGGCTAATAAGTTTTTCATTACCGGTACTTTTCTCCGTGATATCTACATAAGCGACATGTTTCCGCAACACAATTGTATTGAGGATGGAAAACATCTTCTTTTGGAATGTACCTTATACGCCTCGATGAGAACGGATCTTTTTTATACCATCCAAGATAATATTAATTCAGTAACTATTTTTTTCTTTCGTTAGACCCACCCGATTTCATTTCAAGAGATGTGACATTCTATATATGTCTCGCAAAATGGGATTCAGTTTGAGGCTTAATTTAAAGTGTTACATACTCTTACTTCGTAATGGGTATTAGAAGTAACACCCCACTGCCCATAATAATTATATCGGCTAAAATATATGTCTAGCTTACTTTACATATATTTTTCTAATTCAGCATCGCAGAAAACCACCATCGATTGCGTTTTCATGGTAAAAGGATTAGGAAAGAACTAAAAACACACGTCATTGTAGAGTGATTTTATTCACCAGAAATCGCTTTGAACGCGTCTCCGGGGATCTAGACCCTAGGAGCTTCCGGGGCCCAGGCGGTCCCTCGACACTCACCTGAAGTACTATGGTAGTTAAGGCCTCGTAAGGCCGTACCACTTTCAATTTGCTTCCGACGCCCCTGCTCTGAGATGGTTCAATCACATTTTATTACCAGGAAACCATGATAATATTTCATTGAAATAAAGGAAATAAAGAAATTATTATAGACATATTACATACCCGGTGGGTCGATCCTTTATGAACCTTTAAATGACATTAATACCCATCTCCCCTCAAAGTCGCCGCCTTTGAATATACCTTACATGATATCACCCTCGGCACCAGGAAGGCAGGTCTACATGGTCTAATAAGATTGTGTGACTTTCCAGGGTGTAAAAACGTTGTTTAGAAAAGTTTTACGATTTGATTATCAGGATAATCTAATGGTTAAAGGATTGTTATCAATATTTTTTTTCCTCTGGAATATGTGTCAGAAGAGTTAGTACTTAACTAAGATTTTTTAAAAAAAAAATTCCTTGTCCCCTGTGGGCGTATTTAAGCCTTTTTGGCAGCTCTATTTAGCTCCCAGTCAGATATGCATATTTGTGGAATGAAAGCGAGGCCGCCAATCTGTGACGTCACAGACGCGAGAGCTCGCTAATGACAGGTAGCAATGTAGTATGGATTACATACTGGGAGAGATTTCTTTTAGTGGCATTTAGAAGTTGGGAAGAAGATAAATAAATAAATTGCTTATGGATAACAACTTCTAGTTTATTCGGGGCGACGTTTTGATACCAGTATCGTTCTCAAATGACATGTTAAGCCTTGTTAATTAATCCAGCCATCTCCACAAGTCTAATCCTGTCCTATTAAATATTTCTCACCTGGTATAATACTATTGGTATCATACTGTTGATATTTACTCAAGGAACTGTATATATGCTGCTTATTTATTTATTGATGTCAAATACAGGCACAGATTTCTGGAAGAACCTACCATGTTCCCAAGGGCGTCGTTAGGGAAGTCACCTCGAAAAACCCTGAAGACGCCGTGGTTCTCCCAGTTTTTTTCTGGACGGCTTTGTGTGTACGAAGGGGTATCAAGACAAAGGAATCATCCACGCGATTACAACACATATTTATCAGCATAACCTAACCTGTACATAGCGACTCTTCTTTACTTGTATTTATATTTCCCTTTGCTCTCTCATTGTTATTTATTATTTAATTATTTACTTTAATATCTTGTGCTGCAAAAGATCTTAAATTAACGAAGAAATGTACCGTGAAAGTTAAATAAAACATTGAGTTGATGGGCGGCGAAATCCGTATGGGAAGCGGCCCTTAAACTACAATTTCAATCATTGATGTCATTGACTTGAGAACGATACTAGTACCTTTAGCGAAACGCCGTCCTGAATAAACTAGAAGTTGTTATCCATAAGCAATTTGTTTATTCATCTACTGGGAGAGAGTTGATCAGCTGTGACAAATCCAATTATCGGCTTTATCTGAACTGTGATTTCGTGGGCTTCTTCACAATTCGACTCGAGAATACTACCGCCTTATAAATAGCAGTGTAAATTGACTCCAAAATGCCGTATTGTGCCGCCTACGGTTGTACAAACGAGCAGAAAAAAGGTTGTGGGGTGAACGTCAAGATGTCCATTTATGTCCTCTGTATATAGATCATCATTTTCGATTAATTATACAGCCATATACGCGATGAAGTAATCGCAAATCCACAGCTTAATATATAGCTCAGACAACTGCCCGCAGGAGACGGTCGCCTGTCTGACGTCACAAGGTCACGTGACGCCTAAGCTCATTAACGGGTTAACTGGCAGAAATTGAGCTACAGGTCTTTAATCCGCCTTTTGCGCTATTCCTAATGCCGGTTTCGCCCGCAAGGTGGCGCTAGCGCTCACGGCACTTTGGTCTGGTCCGGTTTAGCTGTCTGCTACTGTAAACATGTGCAGGAGGGAAGGCGGGTATTGTATTTCGCCTCGTTTCGTCAGATTTTCTCACTGATGGAGACGTCCTTGGTAGTTTACGTAAGTATAGTCATCAAGTCTAATTTTTACTCGTTGTACAAGCATAATAAAAGCCGCTTTGTCAACAAATTGGGCAATCAAAGCTCGTCGTTGTTGTTATAAAACATGGTGGGTGGCCTGATTAAACCACACTCTACTGAAAACAATCAGCAGGGGCCAGTTTGTTTGATCAAGTACTGTGTGCAAATAATCGGATTATTAGTTAACCCGACTACCATGTAGCTGTTAATGTAGCCATATGAAAAAAATTTGAAAAAAATTCTTAGTTAAGTACTAACTCTTCTGACACATATTCCAGAGAAAAAAATATATTGATAAAAATCCTTTAAAACAAAAGACTGCCTCTTACTTGTGACATTAATTAGCATATGAATGGTACATTGCTTTGCTAATTATACATGTACTGGTATGGTATCTGATCTGACTCTTCTATCTGGTTGGTCAAGATAAATGTGTGGTCAGTTGAATCCTGTAATTAGGCAAAAAACAAAAAGACTTGTTTCTGATAGGCTCACACTTTTTTCTGCTGTATTATCTCCCTTGACTGATATGAGAATTACCAACGTTTGAGTTGTCTGTAAATGCAATGTTATTGTGGTCATGTCTGAGATTATGTCAGCCCTCATTTGCCTGCTTTCTTTTTACGACTTTTGGAATGGAATACGAAAATGTTAGGCTGGTCAACATTTGGCTGGATTTTTTGTTTTCTTGAATTTTTATTTAACTTTTTTTTAAACCCTGGACGTAACGCTGGGAATTTATTAGTCAATGACCCTGATTTCACGAAACTTTGCCCCTTCCACGTGGTCCCGGAATCACCGGGCGTAGATTAGGCCACCCTTGACGCTGATTGGTCAATAAAACAACTCGGAAACCTATATTTTAAGGGAAATTCACTTTTTATGAAACAGTCACACGAAAGTCAGAGCAACAAAAGCGCCCTGTGTTGTAACCCCGCCATAGCAAAAAGGCACGTGTTGTTGTTCTTGTTCGATTTATTTACCAATCAGCGTCAAGTCTGGCCTTGAGCGCTGAACTGCAATAAAACAGATTGCCAAGTTCTGCTGAAGTTGTAACAGTAGTTTTAAGGTTGCTAAAATTCAGCGTCTTTGGATGATTTACGGCCCATATTTGACGGATTACAAGAATTTTTGAGTGACAGCATGCACAAAAAGCCTCTAAGGAATAAATAAGGATGCGAAATAAAGAGGTAAACAGATTTCTGTAAAAATGTACACAGGTTATGTCGGAGGTCGAGGGGGAGTGGTTCACCTTGTGTTGTTTATCGTTGACCATAACCCCCAGGTAGTTCAGCTGACAAACACCAGTGGCTAACACAGATAAGTATTATTAACAGCATTGATGATCATTCAATTTATGTACCAGTGACAATTGTTCCCGTCCCATTTTTTTCATTTCTGCAGATGTTGCAAAACATCTACTTATACTGGAGAAAAGCTCAATTTCCAGTTTCTCTATAAGTATTGATAAAAATGGAAATAAACATTTTATTTTTCTCAAACGAGGCCTTGACTAGATGAATGTCACTGGATATCTGCACCTGTATGAATGTATAAACTGAGACACATGATCTCGCTACATTATTACACTCCAGCTGAATGGGAGGTGAAAGCTGAATTGGTAAACCGAAATCCATCCGTATTCATACACCCCAAATTCGCAATGGTAAATCCACTCCTCCATTTCCCTTGAAGCCAAAAGTTGTATATTTCATCTGTAACCCGATCAAAACCTGACAATTTCGACACACGAGACCAAGTCATGCCACTTCCTATATGACACAGCAACCGCCTTCGCACCGAATAACTCTCTTCGTCTGCTAATGACCTTGGTCATGATGATCAAAAAACTTCAATACAAAATTATTAATCTACAAAGTATTTATAAAACATTGGTCTATGTTCAGATGCTATACAGGCTGTCTTTTATTCCTCTTGTAATACAGCATCGTCATAATGGAAATTTCGCCTTTACTATAGGTCGCAGGTCTCAGTTGCATTGGCAGCAAAGCTACATAACGCGATAGAATTATATTGGGCCAATATGATGGGATGGAGGTCAAGTTCGAGACCCATATTCAGTGTAGGTAGGGGCTTAGGCTCATTACCCGACACTTCGGTCTGTAGACCATTCTAGTTTGGTCCTTTGTCATGATTCTATCTGTCTAAAGCTTCTCATCTCCATATTTGCAATACTCCCTGAATTTCGCAAATATTTAGGAACAGAATGATCCACTAATATAAACAATCTTTTATTATGAACGATGAGCAAATCCAGTTGTAGATTACATCCCAAAGCCTATAGGCTCTAGTTTCCTTTTTTTTATTCGTTCGAAACTAACACACCACATCACAATACAACGAAACAATACGAAACAGAACAAGACTATATGGTACGATACAATACAATAAAATGCAAAATAATACAATACATTATAATTTATTTTATCAATCAAGAAATTTTGTATAATTATGTAGTATGATTTTTCATCAGCACAACATTGATATATCAGTGTTGTACTGATGAAAAATCATAGTACATAATTATACAAAAAAATTGTGATTAATAAAACAAATGCGCTTTGAATTTTGACACTATACTTCGTAGAAATGTATTATATAAAATTCACAACGTATGTTAACTTTCTTCTTTTATGTGAAGGTGTATGTGTGTTTGTATATGTATTGTACTATGGTATATCTTACTGTATTGTATGTAATGGTATTGTATCGATTGTATTGTAATGTATTGAATTGTAATATATTGAATTGTAATATATTGAATTGTAATATGATGTAATGTATTCTATTGTATTATTTAGCATTTTATTGTATTGTATTGCACCATATAGTCTTGTACTATCTCGTATTGTTTCGTTGTATTGTGCTGTGGAGTGTTATTTTCGAACTAATAAAAAAAAGGAGAAGAAAAAAATGTTCACAGCTGCGATTCCCGATTCTTGTAGCTTCCGACCGGTGTTGGTAATTCGGTGAGAATTTACTGCAAATGAGCATAAATGACAAGATATTTAGCATACATGGATCTATGTACCACATAATTTACGTGTCTCGCTGTCACGACATGTTATATTGCTGATTAATTTTCGAACACTGGTACCCGTATTCCACAAAATGCACACACCTCCATCGAGAGGACAATACGCATCTATTAGCTCGTCAATGTGTTAATATTTCGTCGAACTAATACGTACATTGAATTCACGTTTCCAATAATGAACCAAAAGCGTATGTAAGTAACAGTTTTGCAGGAGTAACAGTAACGACTGGAAAACAGAGGAAAAATAATTAATATCTTGTGTAGCTCAATGGAAAAGTGGGATCTTACATTCTGGGGACATCCTGAAGATTGTCCCTTGATAAAACGCGTCACGTTGCATGTTATCTCGAATCATACAACCCTTTTTATACGCCCGCCAAAAAGGCGGACGTATTATGTGATGGCGGTTTCCGTCCGTCCATCCGTCCGTCTGTCCGTCCCCCGTGTCCGGTCTATATCTGGAACAGTTTTCTATTTACAGTTCCAATTTTTGGTGAGTGGATACCCTACGGAGAGACGATGTGTCGCGTACAAAAATGAAGGTCGCGGTCAGAGGTCAAAGGTCACTGGCCTGAAAAACAGGAAATCAGTGAAGTGTTCGTGTCCGGTCTATATCTCTGGATGTTTTCTATCCACAGTTGCAATTTTTTGTGAATGGATACATCAGGTGGAGACGATGTGTCGCGTACCGAAATTCAGGTCGAGGTCAGAGGTCAAAGGTCACTGTTGCTTAAAAATCAGGAAATCATTGATCATTGATAGTTTTCCATCTACAGTTCTAATTTTTGGCGAGTGGATGCCCTAGGGGGAAACGATGTGTTGCATGCCAAATGTAGGTCGAGGTCAGAGGTCAAAGGTCAGTGTGAATGAAAAATCAGGAAATCATAAATTTCTAATTTTTTGTGAGTGGATTCAATAGGGGGAAATGAAGTGTTGCATATCAAAATATAGGTCAAGGTCGAAGTCAAAGGTCATTGTGACCCAAAAATCAGGAAATTATTAAAAATAACATTTTTTTTTGTGTCAGTAGATACATTAGGGGGACTCAATGTGTCACATATTAAAATGTAGGTCAAGGTCAAATGTCAACTGTGACCCCAAAATCGTGAAATTGTTAAAATCTTGATTTTTTGTGTCCATTGAGAAATTACGGGGAGATGGTTTGTCATGTACCAAAATTTAGGTCAAGGTCACTGTGACTCCAGAATCAAGAAATCTTTGAAAAGTACTTTTTTGTGTCAGTAGATACATTACGGGGACATGATGTGTCACGTACCAAACTGTAGGTCAAGGCCGAATATCAAGATCACGGTGACCCCCAAAATCATGAAATTCATAAAAATCGTGATTTTTTTGTGTCCATTGATACATTGACGGAAGACGATGTGTCATGTACCAAAGTTTAGGTCAAGGTCAAAGGTCAGGGTCACTGTGACCCCCAAATCAGGAAATCATTAAGTCACATTTTCATATGCCTGTCGAAGACGAGGTCATGTAATGCGATGTTGCGTTTTGTCCATTCATCCATGCGATATCTCTAGTTTCAAGGTATGGAATGGTATCAGATACCTTACTCGCATGGCGAAGAGGAGACATACATCAATTTGTCAAATGTCAAGGTCACAGTCCCCCAGAATTGAATCAAGTTTAGCTGACTATATGTGTTAGGTTGGAATATTCAGAGTTCTCTCCCCTACATGTATATGGCATTTGTCCTGTGGAGTTGTCTCCCATGTTTGAAACAGCTACATTTAGTTAAACTGTTGTGAAATAGAAACCATACATTTACTTGTTTAACGTGGAGAGGGGTCCTTTATGAACTTCATACCCGTTTATCAACTCAAGAACAAAGGTTTACGTCATCACTTTCTTCTTCCTTCATGAAAAATTCTCTCGTCTGAAAGAAATCCATTTGCAGGAAAAGTACTATTTTCTTGTGTTTGACTATTGTCGATTTCATTGTGAGATATGTGAGCTCTCGGTTCTTGCTCCAAGGTCACCTAGTTTCCAAGAGTTAAGCTCATTTTAGTTTATCATTCAATTTTAGATGTGATATGTTACATTCTCAGAAGCACAAACTTGTAGACCTTTTTCCGGATTGCTAGCTACCAATTGGAATCAAGGCGATTAAACAACCTTGAAATTTGGACCAATGTAATTCCAGATATACGGGCGTATATTGAAGCCCTTTGGGCTCTTGTTAATAGTTTCTCATGAACAATATGGAATAAATGCTCCCCAGACATGCGCACTTTGGTAAACCAAAAGTCGACGCGTGACGCAATTGTCCGTCGCTCGACGCGCGTCGACTTTTTGAAAGGCGACGCACGACGTGCGACGGAAAATGTCGACGTCACGTTTTGAAACGCGACGTCGCCCTCTCCGTCGCGCGTCGACTTTCACAATGTTAAGAGATGGGGCAAAAGTCGACGTCGACTTTTAAAACACGACGTCGAGTTTTGGCCTATCTCTTTAACATTGTAAAAGTCGACGCGCGACGGAGAGGGCGACGTCGCCTTTTAAAAGGCGACGTCGACTTTTCGAGTCGCGCGTCGAGTTTTGCAAGTCGACGCGCGAGATTAACACCATAGGAACGAGCTCTTCAAATTCGTCTCCATCATCCGAAAAGGGCGCTATGGTATCCGGAACTAATTTCTCGAAGGTCTTCTTATGCCATCTTCATTTTATCCAGCCAATTTCTACGTTCCCACTTCGAACCTGCCTTGATATATCTGGACCCCTTCAATGTTCAAATAACTTATAAATAGACACGAGACGTCACTGACCTCGAAAACATTTGAAATTCGAAATGGGTCGCACAAGAGCGTTATTGATTGGATGACCTAATTAGTGGGCACCATATTAGGAGGAAGGACGCCGCTAATAGACGATGATGTCATCTATGTGACTTCACTCGCAATCGATGTGTACGTTCTGATTGGTTCTTCTGTCGTTAGCTGGTGAAATTTACACCTCGGATTTTGAACGCTGAAGGGGTCAGATAAATCAAGGCAGGTTCGAAGTGGGAACGTAGAAATTGGCTGGATAAAATGAAGATGTCTTATGCATGCTCAAGAAAACTTCCCAGTCCTCCGAGGTTGTGAACTCTAATTCTTTCTGCAGGTATCGCGTGGTATTATTTACTTTCTCGTGAAGATCGCGCTGGCGCAGTTCATTCATCACTCTAACTTCTTTCAAATAAGATCAGCCTATACGTCCATGGGCCAGAGATCGCGCAAATTTTAAAAATCACCTAGTTCTTCCGATTTTCGTGTCGCATATCGACGGCTTTGCTCACCGGAATGTCCCAAAATATGTTGTCATCTTTCCCCTCATCCACGTCTTTGTCATTGTTGTCATCATGATTTTCATCGCTGGGTGGGTCGCTGGAAACATCATCTAGTACACAGTCTCTCGAAGACATAGCTTGTGAAAAATTTCGAATGATGGCTATCGCGATTCTGACGAGTATCCATCCTCAATTATTCGTTCGAACACGTTTTTCTTTTGAGCGATAGCTCTAGCGTACGCATCCTCCATGCTTATTTTTGGAGTTTTGGAATGTAACCCTATAACATTACCAGACCGGCAGCGTAATTATCCTGTCATAGAAATAAAACACTTTGTATAGCCAATACACGAATATCAAGCGAAAAACTATGGAAGCGCGTAAATGCCAAATACGCGCATGACGATTCTGTCAAAATACCGTTGTTGTTTGTTTGATTTTTTTTGTTTGTTTTTTGCTACATTTTTTCATATTCCTTACTTCAACCGTAGCGAGTTCTATAGTTTCACCCACCGTTGCAACGCCAACTCAACTTGAACCCCTACGCTCTCGTTTAGTCCGACAAGCAGCCCCTACAAGATATTTTATAATACTGATTTCTATTAAATGTAGGGTCTACCCGTTTAACCGGCAAAATCGACTTAGCTGCCGGACCGAAATGTCCGGCAGTGAAAAAACGATACTTTTCTCTACTCAAAATGATGAAACCCACCTTTTAAGTTAAATCTCGAACTTGGAATCCGTTGTAAACTTTCCGTGGTTAGTTTATTCGAGAATTCTCACACCTTTCCTGAATCAAGAAGACAAATTTTCCGCCATGTTTAAATTCTACAGCCAATGGAAAATCAATACCGCTACATTCTCCACGTTCGGGTACGGTCCAGCAGCTACTCTCTAAAAAAAACTTGAGTGAACTGTTCCACTCAAGTTTGAGTGAAATGTACCTGTTCACTCAAACTTGAGTTACTTTTCACTCAACTTTAGTTACTTTTCACTCAACTTGAGTTAAAACCACTCAAGTTCATTCAACTTGAGTGGGATCAATTTCTACTCTCATGCTTGAGTGAATGTCACTCAAGTTGAGTGCATTTAACTCAAGTTGAGTGCATCTGGGACGAATATTAAACTCGTCCCAGAGTGCATTTAACTCAAGTTGAGTGAAAATCTCACTCAAATATTGAGTGGGATCAATTTCCACTCTTACTTGAGTGAAATTTCACTCATTGTACCCGGTTTCAAACAATCCGTGTCACTGATTCGCTCCATTTGAACTCCAACCTTTCGACCTATCAGCTCTAACCTTTGACCTATCAGCTCTAACCTTTGACCTATCAGCTCTAACCTTTGACCTTGATCTTCTGATGTCATTCTTTTTTCTTCATTAAGTAGGAAGTAGTAGACCGATCCGACTACAACTGATATTTTCGTAATTTTTCCGCAACATTTGTGCTATTCCGTGAGAAAAGTGAACAGACCTTTTTTATTCCACATCAGACTAATTTATCGTGCAGTTTTTGCGAAGAAGTTACATAAAAAAAATCGAAAAATCGACGTCATCAAAGCGACCATATTGGATTTTTTAATTTGTCCGGTAGAGCTTGAGCAAAAAAAATCGTGTAGTAAGTTTCAGCTCCCTAGCTCAAGGGGCAAGAACCATAATTAGGGGGGACAGGTCCAAAAATGCCCAGATCAGACAGGGTTAAAATAAACTGTAACTTACAATATGATCAAGTTTAATTTTGGAAAGATTTGGGATATTTTATTTAAGATCTGCAAACTCATCTTTCCAGAACGGAGAACTATCAAATCACACAAGGACAGGGGGTTATCACCTGCTTTTACCAAAACCCAATAAACCGAGAAATCTTCTGAAAAATTGGCGACCGATTACACTAATAAATGCCACATACAAATTGAGCTCTGCCTGTATCGCTAACAGATTAAACTCAAAACTAGACCATTGATCCATGAAGATCAAAAGGGTTTTATACCCGGTAGATACATTGGAGAAAATATTCGAATACTTTACGTTTTTATGTTTGAAGCAAAAGAAAAAGAAATCCCAGGACTGTTATTATCCATTGATTTCGAAAATACTTTTGATTCAGTCTCCTGGGATTTCACAAATAAAGTCATAAAATCTTTCCATTTCGGTAGTGGCATACTAAAATGGGTTGAATTATTCTTCACAACTAAAATGTGTATATTGCAAAATGGAAACATGTTTTCCTGTGTTTTTACCTCCATGCTATAATGTAAATTTCAATACACACTTGCTTCTATAGGTTCATAAATCATATAAAACAGCAGCTTCGTGTACTGTAATATATTATAATAAGGTTAATCTGAGCGATACAAATGGCTATCGTGCATTAACATGATATGGAGCCATATATAAGTAAAAATATATATAAGGTGGATTTTACAGTCCGCCCGTGCGGTAGCCATAAGTCAATTTTCAGTGCCTGATTCATGGATAAGTATATCGTTACAACAAGAGCGGAATTGACATCTGTTAATAAAGCTCCGACGTGTCTTGCTCATTAAGAACGCTGCGGGTTGTTAATAGATCCGCTGTTCGTGCTGTTACGCGTGCAGCTGCAAGGTATCGTTAACCAGGCAGCCAAGGCTCTGATTACACTGCATTGTCTTGTAAATATGATATAGCACGACGTTGATGACGAAAAGAGCCTCTGGCTGTCTCCAGGAACGGGCGTGGTCCTAAATGATATAAGCTTGTCTCTTTAGTTCGCATTTCTAGCTCCCGACTGCCACGGTGTTTCCAGACACTTCAGGTAAGCGCGTGCCACGAAGCGCGAGCGGAATATCTGACAACTCTTTCACGCGCAGTTCCACGGGAACAAGGGGCCCTGAGAAACACGACGATCATTTTATTATCAACTTTAGTGACTAGTGACAATAGTGACAATTCCGCTGAGTTGGATTTTATTTGACACGTTTTTCTGGTGAACATGGCAGATTATGTATATGATGGGCAGACAGTCAATGATCAAGACGACTCAAAACCGGTGAGTGCTTGTGTTTTAATTTATGAACCTTGATTTTGAAAACTTTCTTGAATCTTTGTTTTTGTTCACAGTATGTCGACTACTGCATTATTTCACGAAAGATCTGCTAAAAAAAGTGGGCACTTTATTGTCGCTTGCTTTTCTCATCAATTTCACTGGTTGCATCATTTTTTTCTCATTTTTTTTTGGTTATCTAGGTATGATAATAACTGATTATAGATCTATGATAATAACTGATTATAGATCTATCGAAAATAATTTTGATAAAAAAGTTCCAGCTATAGTTTTCGTTTTGGACTTCAATAATATACGTCATCCAATATAATTTGTCACCCATATACACACCCACACCAAAAAGCTATTGGCGTGAATTCACTAGGGTCACAAATTGATACATTTATTCTTGAAACGTTTCTTCCAGTCGTTAATATATAACTGGTGTGGGCTGGGCGTGTCCTTGATTGCAATTCCAGTTCAAGGGGCCGCTTGTCATGTGGATATGCAAACCAATAACGAAAATCTCCCATCAACACGGGATAAGTTTGCAGAAAATTTGCCATTCCGCTTATTAAATGAGGAAATATTTATCAATGTTCATGATAAAATAGAGTTACTGACCTTCCAAGTGAACGTTATCGTGTAAGAATTTTTCGATGTTTTGGTTTAGACTTCATCAAAAAACTAAACGTCGAAAAATTATCACACGATAATATTCACTAAGGCGGTTATTAACACCTAATTCGGCATAATAAAGTATGTCAGGCATCATGGGCCATTGATCAATTCCTAATATAACATTTAAGCAAAGGATTTCCTCTGTGCACTCATGCCTGACCGGCACTGTGGCCTAACGTAAATTGCATATATGCTCACGCAATCTCAGTAAACTCAGATATAATATCACGGAACATTATATATGACATTATAAACTACATCTGTTAGCCAATCAGGTGGCTAGCTGGCCTGGATTTTCCCTGATATACCATCTTATCTGACCAAGATTGATGTTTACGCTATGGCGGAATATTTTTAACTCGGTATTACTGGTGTAAATATGAAAAATAGTATTCAAATTAACTTACTTTTTCGGGAAAGGACCCGTATGCTTACATTCATGATAATTTTGACCACTTTGAGTCGAAATCATCCCAGTTATCTCTAGTTTGAAATAATCTCCATAAGTATTAGAATTAACAAGAATGGAAATGTACGAACCAGAGAAGTACGTCAGTTCGCAGAGGCAATACTTCATGCATCGTTATACGAATCCGTCCTTTTGCAGGTGCATACGTTCGTTGAAAAAGCATTTAATTCAGAATTCGCGTTCAAGCTTGAGAAATTTAATCGTAAAGCCCTGGACGACAGTGAGAGCGAAAGCTTGGCAATAATAAATACATAATTCAATATACAAATGAAAATGTACTTTGTAGCAATAATACAATAATTGTCTGGCGATATTGGAAAAAGTTATCAGAAAGGATTGAATTATTAAATAAAGAGCAAAATCTGATATCGCGGAAGGGACTGTGTGCCACAACTGCCTGTCTGTTCCAAGACATCCAGGCGACGTCCTCCATAATGCAGGTATGTATACCAGGCCCTGATGACGGTAGATTGGGACTGTACAGTTATTACTAGAACTGTCCGTTTAAAATATCAGCCAATGAACGTACGGCGATTTGTGGTAATACGCCACCTTCGTGGGATCTCGGTATATTCAGATGAAGACCCAATTAATATGGAGAAAGCTGCAGGACAAACTCTTTGAAGTTCAAGAGGAATCTACATCGGGGCGTCTCCTAAGTCGAAACATTCACGGATATAAACATCTGACTTCAAACAACGAGAAGGAGACGAAATATACGACACACTGGTGGCGCTTAATTCGTTCAAATACGGGCAAGTTCGGAGAGGTCATAAGTTCAAGAATGCGCTCTGAAATATTTCCGATTGAAGTGGCTGGTATTCGTTGTGGTGTACAGGCTATCCATCATGGCTCGGATTTGATAGACGAACCATGACTTATGATGGTCGCTCCTTTGCAAAATACTCAATGTGAAACATGCAGAACGCAAGTATTATTTAAAAACAACTACCTCTATAATGTTGTAACCAGGAAAGTAAAACTGTTGCCACGCAACTGTCTCTCAATACGTATCATTTTTTCTCTGTCTACCCGTTTCTATATATTATATTACATCCTTGTTAACTATTAACTATCCGCAGTGTACACCTGCGAGCCGTGTAGGGATGACACAATGGCCTTCAGTTAATTCTCTGCGCTGTGCTGACCATTCATCCGTCAGTCAGTTTAGATATAAACGGCACTAATAATGATTCGCGACAGGGCATGTAGGCCTATTGAGTTTGCTTGTAAATTACGAGAAACCATCAGAGTACGCTCATAAACAGCTTGTGTCACTTTCGTCCTTACTTTCCTTGTTCCCAAGGAGAGTAGATACGTAAGTGACAGAAGCTGTTTATCAGCGTACCATCAGAGGTGAAGAAAGAAGTTGGAAGAAACTAGAAACTGTCAACACCATCATCCGAACGCATGGCACGATCATACGTAGAAACTTCTGCTCTTAGCCATGCGATAACGGGTGTTATCTGAGTGTATTAGGGCGTTTCCCAAATCGTCACATCCGATTGGTCCCGTTACATATGACATCGGCGCAATTACATTCATAAAACGAAGACACACCTCCAGAAAGCGATCGATTGGAATAATTTCTTGGTGGACCTCGAAGTGCCCCCATGACAAAATAACAAGCATACAATTTTCCTGTGAACTACTGCCGATTGAATTTTTTCCAAATATGTTAGGCCGTTTGTAATATGACTTTCCCTAAAAAAAACAAAGAAGCATGATCCATTAGAGTGAGAAATAAAATAACTGATTCGCACAACTTCGGTTTGGTCTCGCGTAGAATCCCACAATCTTGCGCCTCGAGCGCTCAATTGAAATTGCGTGTCTGAGATTCCCAGGTCAAAATATTTGAATACGGATAATTTCATTGGATCGTTTAAATGGAGCGATCATGTGACTTGATGCTTGGGGAGCTGACGTCGGGCGAAATACACGGAGAATGAAGTCAATGAGCTAAGGGTAGTGTTAAGTGAAACGTGAAATGCCCTTAGCAAGCAAAGATGTCAGCACTCACATGGCCTGTTTATTAAACAGTTCCATCTCTCATTGTGTAAAACTTTGCACGATGGCCTGTCAACGTGTGTTAACATGTTCAGAACTCTTCATATAACAGAAGCGGACAGTTGTTGACATTTTCAACGACCAATAGAATTTGGTCACCATCGTCGATTTCAAATGTTCAAAGCGGCGAGTGGATCAGTCTATTTCCAGGGGCGAAAGCGTAATATATGGCACTGAACTCGTCTGATATGGTTCAACCATATCCTATTTCATCACCAGAAGGCCAGGATAATATTTCGTTGAAATGAAGAAAGTATCACAAACCCGGTGGTTTCTTTATGAATCTTTATGCCACTTACACTCAAAATCCGCCACCTCTGAATATACCCTGTATATGAGATCGCCCTCCATGCCAACAAAGCGGGCTATGTATGTATACATGTCATGACGACAGTACATCTTCGATACACACATTTTCAGATCGTACAATGTTCTCGATAAAACAGTTTTACGATTTCACTCACATGCCTAACATCCACATGGCTCTGATGCGCATTTCTGCTTTACGAAGTTTTTTCTCAGAGAAACTAGATACTAATAGTAAAAGAAACCACAAACACCGCTTCGACGCCTCTTCAGTAAAAAAATGTGCTGGTTACGAACATTTTTTTACAGTCAAATTTGGTGTCAAACTTGTCTTAACAATAATGACACTACAGAGCCATAAAAGTGACATGGCAAATTTGTTTTAGCCCCTATTAAGTCGTTATAGAGACTTATTGTGTCGTTAGAACGACTTATTAAGTCGTTAGAACAACTTATTAAGTCGTTAGAACGACTTGTTATGTCGTTAGAACGGCTTAAGTTGTTAGAACGACTTATTATGTCGTTAGAATGACTCATTAAGTCGTTAGAACGACTTAATAACTCGATCTAACGACTTAATCCGCCATTTTTCTGTCACTTTTGTTCTGGTAGAGGTGTACAACTTGGCCCTGCTCAGTAAAACTGCATTTAGATCTGCAATATGATGTGTGATTAGTGCCATTAAAGTAATAAACTTTACTTTGGGATAAATTGTAAGAGGTGAGAAAAGTTGACGTCTGGCGACTAAAAAGCAACCATATGACTCCACAGGAAAGATTCTCGCCCACCACACATACAAACTAGATGTCTTCCTAACACAATTTTGAACTTGCTTGACCCATTTTTAGTTGTTTAAAGTGGGACCGCCATATACCCTCCGAGCCAGCACTAAATAGCCCAGAACTGCTAATTCACGCGGCATCTCTTTGTTGGTCCTTTAGGTTCACACATTTTTTGCTCGCCACTTGGCCTAGATATCTTCCGAATAAAATTATCCTCCGCGGCAGCTCTACATGGGCTGTTTCGAGCCGGGAGTGGGGGTGAAGTCCCCCAATAATTTGAGAAAGAAAATTGTGAATAAGGAATAAACAGTAGAGTATAACAGTAAGAGTAGAGTATAGTTTTGATGGATTTTCTCGCAGAAAATGACACAAGTACCGTTATCCTACTATTAGAATGCACCTGCATTTTGCATCTGTAAATCGACAATTTTCTGGGAGGGCCGTCTGCATAATTCTCATGAAGTTCTTAAAAATAACATTTTAAACATGATAAATGAAGACTGAACCTATAGCGTTTTACATCTAGTTTTGAGAAATGGACAGGCCCATGTAATCCAAAACATGAGAATCGAGACTGAGTTCCGGATCGAACAGCTTCTTACGTGCATTCAAATAAAGTCGAAAATATACTGCCAAAATGTACCAGAAAACACAATTTTACATACAGATTTAAAAAATATCACTCTATGAAAGTTTTTCATCAAAATCATTTCCGTCAAAATGCGCCAGAACACACCATGTACTAAATTAAGTATAAAAAATCCCAGGAGAGACCCTATAGCATGCAGGAAAGTAAAAGTCCCACTTCAATAACCTTTCTCAATTTTTATTTCGGTCTACAAGTTATTCCCAAAAGTCGGAAATATGCTGTCAAAATGCACAGGAACACACCATTTCACGTTTAGAATTTCAAAAACATTTCTGGGACCTCCACAGGAAGAATGAAAGTACTGATAGTATACCGATGCCAAGTTTTTGTTGATTCATAAACTTAAAAGGTATAAATACCTAGATCTGACCTCTTCTGCTATAAAGCCTGTAATTGCTTGTAAAATTTGTAATGCTATTGTTTCAAAATGCATAGATCACTTGCAGCAGGAGTCTGCATGGTTAGTCTGCAAGATATTTTATAATGCTGATTTCTATTGAATGTAATTACATTAAATAGAAATCAGTATAATAAAATATCTTGTAGTGACTGCAGTCTGGCCAACTTTGCTGGTTGAATCTGGCAATTTACTATATAGTCAATACTCTGTCTGTGCTGACCAAGAGAAACACTCATTTGAAGGAGTATGTATTCACATTTTCAAAGGCCGAATGTCAAGATTTTAAATCTGGCATCTATATTATACCTGACAACAAGTAAGATAAAGCAAGATAATGAGCTCCAAGATTTTCATCTCCAAAATCTTCTTCAAGATTTTTAACTCCATGATATTCAACTCCCAAGATTTCACAGCTCAAGACAAATGTGAATTTGAGAACAAACATCTCAATTCAAATAGCGAGAACAGGAACAAAATGTGTAGGTCTACATGCAGGTTCCAAATAATTTATTCAAAAAGGGCATGCAAAAAGGGCACCCACGACTCAGAAGAAATGATCAATTCAAACCTAGGAATCTAGGAAAGAAGAATCTGTTTATTCTTCTCGAAGTAAATCACAATAGCTCAGTCATCAGCAATACAAGAAAATATGAAACATAACAGGAAATCTCGCAGATAGATTCATAAAAATTACTCGATAAACAACAACAACAACAACAACTCGTCTTGCTATATAGTTCCCTGGAAAAGTTGATTATGTCACGCCTAGACTGTAATTTTATAGACTTGATATAATCGCCGGAGTCGGTACACAATTGGTGATAAGTGTATACATTAAAGAATTCTGAATAACGTATCGTAAATTCAGTAATCAGCATAATGAAATGTATGTTTATCTCCCAATGTGAAAGAAGTTGGAAAATATGGCGGCATCTCGATGAAATTTATACCCTCTATCCAGGTTACGCATCGACATCAAGAACTCGCCCTCCGTTTTCCGGTGGCCGTTTGAACCAGTATTGGACGACCTTGGGAATAGGGTACGAAGATTCACCGCCGGAAAAAAGTAATACGTACAAAACATAATCCCATTCAAACTTGGCCTAAAGATATTGGTAGGACAATAATATCATTAATTTTCACTTTGGGTATCACGATCTCTATAGTTCAGAAAAATCGGTGAAGGTAAATATCAATTTTCGACCGTTTAAAGACATGATCGAAGTTGAGATAAATGGAGATTTCATTATGCACGACCGAATCACTGAGGCCATGTGCAGAGGTCATGGAGAGTTCACGCAAGTGTATAGTGCACACGTCAAAATCGACAGACCGCTGGCATAGTACGGGTTGACTTCGTCAACGCGACAAAAACCATAAAACAACGAAAAGTAGAGCGATAACTGAGTGATGATTTGCGATTTTATTATCGAAAAGCGGTCAAAACGAGTCTCTAGCCGCCTAGAATCCCAGCCTCGAGTACTGGTACAGTAGCCTTCCCTTGGTTAATCATCAAAAAAATACACTTTTAGAAAAGAGTGCGAGGAGGAATCCTGAAGGTTTCTCCGGATTATGGCTCTGAGAGAAGCCTTAAGGATTCTAGTTTTTTTTGTAAGAATGGTTCTACCAACCCTTTTCTATGAAAAACGGTTTTACCTATAGGAACATTATTGGTTCTCCCAGAGCCATAAACACTTTTTTATTGCAAAGTCTTCTATACGCTGAACCATTAACGATGTAATCAGCCTCAACATGGATGGATTTTGTAAACTCTCTCTCGTCTGTTTTCCGGCAGCGAAGATTGCTAAAGCATCATAGCTATTATATTTGATGAAAGTGGGATTGCTATATACGACGAATGGAAGAATATCTTGTCAGAGAAATTTGAAACTCTGCCCGCTTCAACAGGTTTTCTGTTTCGCCATTGAATTTGTGCTAGACGTGGAGAGGAAAATGACGTCACTGCGTGACGTGTGAGTGACGTAACGACAATCACGAATCTGAACAGGTTAGGGGAATCCCGCTCTCTAAAATGGTGATAAAAACGGTCGTTTTCGCTCAATAAATCAGTTCATATAATGAATTCAGCAAAATCCTCTTGAGGCGCATACAGACATATCTATCTGCATCAAATGGTAGTAAAAAAGTAAATTGTCATCTATCTAATTGTCATCTATCTAATTGTCATCTATCTAATTGTCATCTATCTAATTGTCATTTATCTAATTGTCATCTGTCTAATTGTCATCTATCTAATTGTCATCTATCTACTTGTCATCTATCTAATTGTCATCTATCTAATTGTCATCTATCTGTCATCTATCTAATTGTCATCTATCTAATTGTCATCTATCTACTTGTCATCTATCTAATTGTCATCTATCTAATTGTCATCTATCTAATTTGCATAATAATAGGTCAAACATCCTTCGCGCTGTTTAAACAATTAACATTGGCTGGTTCTTCACATGGCAAATTAATTTTTATGACATGGAACAATAGATAAATCAATGCGCCTGAAATTTTGATGCATTGGTTAAGAAGAAATCAAAAGTTATTGAGCAAAAACGACCTTTTTTACCTCCATTTTAGAGGGCGGGACCGGTAGGCCTATACCCGGTATAAGGATAAATTATTCATGTCTGGATTGATTATATAAATAATCAATTACATAATAACGATAATAACTGATTAATTTACTGAATGCAAGCGCCTTTCATACAGATCGAAATCATGGGTGGATGATCTATATTGGATTACAGAGTGTACGCGAAGAGTCGCTCGCAAAGGGCACAAAGAAACAGCATACGAAAGATACATAAAATCATCGATCGTTTTATTGCGTAACTCGCTGGGTCAGTATGGTAACGTCACAGCTATGTCTGGCGGATGAAGCTGTGGCATAAATAGTGCTCTCCATTGTTCCGTTCAAAGCCCACAGGCTTGGGGCAGCCCTCCGGTTCTGTAACATTAATGTTGAAGGTCCGAAGTGGTTGGTTGGTTGTTTGAAGTTTAACGTCGCACCTAAGCTTATCGGTCACATGGCGACGATGACCCAAACAAACATACACTAGCAAAACCCGAACAAAAACCTAACCAAAACTACAAAAAAATATTGAATTTTGAATTTTGAAAATTAGGCTCTACAGAAACTGGTGATCACAATGGATCGTCAGAGAGCCTAATTTATTTGGCACTTTAATTTACCTCCTGTGCCAGACAAACATGGTATAGTACACACCATGCTGCCATAAGCTGGAGGGCAGGTCCGAAGTGGGTATCATGATAATGATATAGCCATCTAATTCAGCCCAAGTTATAAATTAGATGACATTATTATTCCTCATGTTTACGAGGTATAACGAGAGTATAGGTTGTTGGTAGACATTTGTGATGGAGATGGATTGTAGATAACCAGACCAATACAGTGGGGGAGGGAAGCGGGGGGATTCTAACCCATGTAAAATAAATAGAGTAAATAAATATGGGATACGTGATGAATTAACAATAACAATGAAAATGATGTAAAAATGAACAAATGAGAACTAGAGTGAAAGAGAATCAATCGTTCGTTAGCGTAAGGTGAATTGTTCCATTCTCCAGAACAATTGTTCCATTCTCCAGAACAATTGTTCCATTCTCCAGAACAATTGTTCCATTCTCCAGAACAATTGTTCCATTCTCCAGAACAATTGTTCCATTCTCCAGAACAATTGTTCCATTCTCCAGAACAATTGTTCCATTCTCCAGAACAATTGTTCCATTCTCCAGAACAATTGTTCCATTCTCCAGAACAATTGTTCCATTCTCCAGAACAATTGTTCCATTCTCCAGAACAATTGTTCCATTCTCCAGAACAATTGTTCCATTCTCCAGAACAATTGTTCCATTCTCCAGAACAATTGTTCCATTCTCCAGAACCGCTAGTCTATAGAGTGTAGTACGATAGATTAAAGTACAATCTAATTAAAATTAAATTCTATCTGCTTCCCATTTGGATATTGTCGCTTGGCTTTACAGCGACATGTACGATTGGGGAGCATTGATAGGATATTAATTTATTAAGATTGGATTAGAGTAATGAAATGCAGATTAATATTTTGGGTTCGATCATAGTGATGCACTGTTGAGTAGAATAATTTCGGACATATTTCGGAAGTGTGAATGGGTGATACATAAATGTGTGGGCATGGCACAAGCGACAGTATTGGGTAAGCTTTGAAAGGGGAAGAATTTATAAATTATTCTAACAGATTGCTTTTGTAGCAGAAATACTGGATTTAAATGAGATGAGTATATGTTTTCCCAAGGTATGTTTTCATATGATAAATAAAGAAAAAATAGTGAATAATCTGAGATATATGGACTTTTCTTGTTGGTAGAATTTATAATATGATTGATAATATAGAACAGTCCCGAGATGGAACTCTCTACATGGAATTGGCGCGAAACCACCTCATTGCCAATGTGACGTTTCGCTGAGGTTAGACAACGAACTATTTCTTAACCTTGGCAATGTTATTTAATTTTATTCACGGAGTCTTGCAGGTGATGCCTTCTGTTTGTAAATGCCTATTCAACTCCGAGACAATAACATACTCAAAGTTGTTTTCATTTTCAGTATCTTGAAAAGCACAAGGATATTTATTTTCCGATTTTAGCGGAGAAGCCAATCTTAAAGCATTGTCCGGTGCCTAAACTTGGTTCGACGTCACGTGGGCAATGACCATAATATATTTTGACAATTTTTTGAATAAGTTGTTAATGTGAGCTGTCCAGCTAAGAGTGTCACTGAAGAAATTGAACTCCCTAAAAACTTCAAAAGCTGATCCAGAAATTAGCAGCATTGGTATTGGGCCGCGTGGTAGTTTTTTTTGTCGGTTTGATTATTATATATTCGCTCTTGTTAATGAGATAAGCATTTGCAATGTATGCATTTCAGTTGGGTGGGCGAGAATGGGTTAACTGTTGGCTACAGAACGTTCTCCTCAATGCATCTGCATACCGCTCAAGCGTGTGCATACCGCTCAGGTCGGCGCATACCGCTCAAGTCGGGGCATACCACTCAAACCGGTACATATCACTCAAGCCTGTCCTTGGAATGGTTGACTCCTGCAATTCACATGAACATCTGTAATACAAATTCGACTGAGATACAAATCATCGAAGGAATCGTCTTTGGTTCTTTGGATGAAACATCGGCCTGTGAGATCATGTGACTTCTGGCATTCTACTGATATTTTCCCTGCTTGGGCCATTTCTTTCTTCTAACGGTCACATCAGTTTCGTTCAGATGATTTGAAAGGGCTATTGCATCCTTGCTCTTCTATCTAATATCACTCAAGCCGGTGCTAGGGGCCATGTGGTGTAGTTCAAGATGATAACATGAACTTCCAGCGTACTGCCAAGAAGTCAAATGACCCCACAGAGAAATATACTGACTGTGTATTTCTAAAAATATCACAAGAACCAAAGTGATCCCTATATTGATTTGTATCTCAGCCACGCTTTTATTGAAGCTGTTCATGTGGACATCTTGAATTACATGACCACACGGCCCCCAGCACCGGTTTGAGTGATGTTAGATACAAATATTTCAGAGCGATGATGCAATATCTCCATCAGGTCATACGATGGAAAATGATGAACTATGTGACAATCAGATAGAAAAAAACGGCACAAACGAGGAAGTATTTATAGAATGCGGGTTCGTATTCAGAACAAATACCTGTGAGGCCCGACGCCGACCAAGCGCTTCATTCTTCATCATATTTGCAAGTCATAAAACTACAATCACAATGCTTTGTACAGAGGGCAAGCCTCGGGGACCAAACGTCCAGCAGCAGAACGCAACATTAATAGGGTGGTGGAAAACGATCTCGGCGTACTGAGAAGAAGTCATGTGACCACAGCCAATTATACTGACTGTGTATTTCTAACAACATCACAATAACCAAAACTGGTCCATGTATTAATTTCTGTCCCAGTCACGCTTTTATTGTAGATGTGCCTATGGACATGTTGAATGACATGACCACACCGCTCCCCATGACCACACCGCTCCCCATGACCACACCGCTCCCCATGACCACACCGCTCCCCATGACCACACCGCTCCCCATGACCACACCGCTCCCCATGACCACACCGCTCCCCATGACCACACCGCTCCCCATGACCACACCGCTCCCCATACCACACCACACCGCTCCCCATGACCACACCGCTCCCCATGACCACACCGCTCCCCATGACCACACCGCTCCCCATGACCACACCGCTCCCCATGACCACACCGCTCCCCATGACCACACCGCTCCCCATGACCACACCGCTCCCCATGACCACACCGCTCCCCATACCAGTTTGGGTTTATATGGTACGGCTTGTAGCGTTAGACACACCGGTTCTCGTCAGATCACCGACGTTAAGCAACGTTAAGCTCGGTCAATACTTGGATGGGTGACCGGGTGCTGTACTGACTCGGCTGATCAGTGTCCAGGGTAACAGGAACTGTGAGCACTCTCGTGTTCTGGCACATGTAGGCACCGTCGGGATATGAATGAAACAAGGTTGAAAACGACGATAAACCCTACTACTCACTCACTCGGTATTAAATACAAATATTTCATAGCGAGGGTGCAATAGCCCCATCAAGTTATCCAATGGAAATCTATGAGCTCTGAGACCGTCAGATACAAAAAAACAGCCCAAACGAGGCAGTATTTATAAAATGCAAGTTCGTATTCAGAACGAGTTACTATGTGGCCCGACGCCGACGACGCGCTTCATTCTCCACAGTTACAAGTCTCATAAATGATCACAATGATTTGTACAGAGGGCAAGCCTCGGGGACCAAACGTCCACCCTGAGAATCTCACCATATTGAGGCAAAAACGCAACATTGCGATTGTAGTTAACAAGGTTAAGAATGAAGCGCTTGGTCGACATCGGGCCTCACAGACTTGTGTTCTGTATATGAACTTGCATTTTACTAATATATTCCCTGCTTGGGCCGTTTCTTTAATTTAAAGGTCACATCGTTCATCACTCTCCATCAGATGACTTGATAAGTTATTAAATCCGGGCTCATGTCGTCCAACGTGGCGAAGTGAAGAGCTAGAAAAAAGCGTGACTGAGATGCAAATCCTCTAGGAATCATTTTTAATTATTGGGATGCACTAGGCATTCCGAATAATGGCATGTTGGGTAATGTGCCATCATCTGACGACGATACAGCTCACCAATCTTCAGTGTACGAGTTGACACAGCTCACCAATTACCAATATACGAGTTGTCAGAGTATTTCCATCATAGCTCTAGATTTGTATCTAATACCGCTTATGCCGGTGCTAGGGACCGTGTGGCCATGTCATCCAAGTTGCCACATGGACAGGTACAACAAAAACGTACCTGAGATACAACACATGTCACGAATCGTTAGGTTCTTGGTGTGTGCTTTAGAATAGGCTAACCAGAAGACTATACTGTGAAGTCATGTGGCTCTGTCAGTATGTCGGCACCTCTTCCCACTTCCCTTATATGTGTTGTAATTTCTGTTAGCATGCCTGCATCTTTTCCCACCGCCACTGTATGTTGCGTTTAATTGTCGTAGGATGACACCACAGCTAGGTGGGACCCTGGGGCAGGTTTGGACATGTGTAGGAATATTTCCTACAAAAAAAAAACTAATTGGTCTGCCCCGAAAAATAACCTGAGGTTTGAAACATAACGAGCGGACTACAATTCGTACCGTATTAAATTTTTTTCCACCGGCCTTTAAAATATTAATCCAGCTAGGCATAGGGTAAGTGGAGACATTATTGTCCCCTCTACCAAACTTTCTCCGCTATCTCCGGAACGACCAAACAATGAAAATTGATCCTCCGCGATTTTTAGTATATCATATTGGGGATAATTTTAAGCCTATTTGCATAACCCCACGAGTAGAGGATCATGGGAGAAATTCAAGATGGCGGTCATGTGGAGTACCAAAATTCCTACTTTTCTTCGAGGAAAATTGGGCAAAATCTATTTATTTCAAATGTGATTATTATTAACTAATTTATCATGCATGTTTTGCAAAGGAAACACAAAAATAAAAAAAAATAAAAATATCTGAACGAAAAATCTACAAAAATGCCTGTTTTGAATGTTTTGAAGAAGATGACGTCAATGTGGCGTCACCAAAGCGGCCATCCTGAATTTTTTTTTTTTTTTTTTTTTTTACATTTTTTGGCTTGACCCAAGGGTATAATTTGGTAAGTTTCGGCTCCCTAACTCAAGGGGTAAGAAAAATATTCAAGGTGGGCCGGAAATGGCTCCGCTCTCAGGCCTGGACAGGTCCCAAAAGGTTTAGGTTTAACACGTAGGATACACAGAAAAGGGGAGAGTTGATACTTCTACATATAAAAAATCATCTAATACATGGGGCATATATTTGTTCAGTATTACCAAGTGCCTAGACCAGTAGCAAAATATATTATTTCATTATGAAGTGCTCATTGGTAAACACGTTTCATATTGGAGTTCGTCTCTTCACAATATCTCCTAGATTGATGGTGTAAGGACTTTGGTGTAAGACCAATCTAATTAAATCCTATCTGCTCGCCCATATGGATATGTCACTTGAAGGATCTAACAGGCTTGCAGTAACTTGAGTGTTAACCAATCCTGAGAAAACTTCATAGTGCCTTGAAGGGAACATTAATAATAGAGAATGTTTGGTTGGCTCAGCCGAATTAGACGCCGCGCTCTCGGGATGTCTCTTCATGTTGCCGCGGTCCCGACATCGTGGAACCATAATACGGGGTAGATATGTGAACTCGTCTTTGGTGTAAACATTGGGGTAAACGGACACTGTGACCCTATCTCTACTGTAAGTAGATTAGCCAGATGCGACCATGATGTCAGAATGCTATTAAATATTGGGGAGCATTGATAGGATATTAATTTATTAAGATTGGTACACAGAAAAACGAATTCCTCAAAAATTTAAGGAATATTCCCCGACTATTACACCAGCGGAATATTCCTCAACATAACTAAGAAATATTCCTTACCATGTTAAAGAATTTCCTTAACATGCTACGGAAAATTCCTTATTGAATTTTAAGGAATATTCCGCTGGTGTAATAGTCGGGGAATATTCCATAAATTTTAAGGATTTTTTTTTTCAGTGTATAAGAGTGAGTGAGTCCGTTCCGATACTTCACAGAACCTATTAAATTCAACCGCGGAAAGCAGAAGATTTACATGGAATTTAAGGACAAATTTCATGTTCACAAATTCATACCACAAATGTCAATCGCATGTTGTTTCTTCTTTAAATTTCTAGATATCGAATGGAGTCGACAATGTACCGGTAACGTCTAATGATGTGAATGGTGTAAGCTCAAAAGAGAATCACTTAGACAAGAACTGTAAGTATCAATACTACATATACATGTACCTCCATCCAGAGTTATCAAATTATTATTATTATGATTTTTCTTTCATCATTTGCTATTTTCCCTTGTTTTTCAACTATACATGCGGAGTTTATGGATCAGCGTATTAGCCTGTGTGCCATACTCCATTTCATTCTCCCATCGTCAGAGTCTGTAACCCCCTATGATATCATCGTAACAATATGAAAGTATAGGGGATACAGGATCTGATTCCATAAGAATTGGGTTTGGCAAGCTGTGATGAACTTGTTGATCATGCCATCTGAAAGGAGTACTATATTGTATTAGTATTCTCTCGGTAACGCATTGAGAGCAATTGGCATTCAATTACATGTAATAAATTATATTTTGGTGTATATCAGTAGTCAAACACGAACACGATTTGAGGAATACAATCAGTTTTCACGATTTCTAGTTTCTACGTGGATGCTATTGACAGCTGACCGGATGGCTCGGGGACATCTGGTCGATATAGTCAATCAATAAATCCCACACACCTGTAGGAGTCCTATTAACTGAACCTACATTAGTACAAATTGTATTTTTTTTCTGTAGTCCCCACCAGCGATGACTACGAGGAACCTTATATGGACTTGAAGAAGCATAGGAAGGTGAAATCTGCGTACTTGATCGTAGCTGGGTTATTAGGACTCGGCGTGCTGGTCGTGGTGGTCTATCTTCCAGGTAATCATTGAATCACGACATTCTTCCCCCTCGCAGTGCAATACAATCTCTTATTTCTATCCGTTTATGGTCTCAAACCCCCATTGCGGTTTCTGATTTGACTTTCGGCGAACTTTGATTGGCCATTATACCTGACTGGACCAGAAATGGTCTGTGACGTATTTTGAAATATTTATATAATATTTGATTCTCAAATATTTCAAAACCACCTTTTCAAATTTTAATCGGAAAAAAATCTGGGCCAGTTTGATTAGCTACCTCCGAAATTTACCGTAATCCTGTCGGGCTGGATGACCCTATCTCTGGCGCCCTTATCTCGAAATAATGGTAGGGAATGTTAGCTGATTTTTTTTTCATATCTTTGAGTGGAAAGGCCAGGCTACCTGGTGTGGTGGGTTATTTGTTGCGGCGAATATTAGAGAATATAGTTCTTTCAAGATGTGCCCGGGCAATTTACTACTTATTAAGTAAGACGACTATTTAGTGGTTTGTGACCTTATCTTTGCCTGGAGAGTATCAATATCCATCACGTGACCACTTCAATCTGGCTCATTTGATCTGACATCTGACCTGATTTATCCTGGGGTTCATCTTGTACTCGAAATACTCTTTCGTTCTTGGAGAGATGGCAAATTTCCCATTTTGTTATAAAAAAAACGAATATTTTGTCGCATTAACAAAGTGAGTTTGAACAAAGTGAGTTTGTCAAATAGAACAAAACTTTAAAAAATGAAATTTATCTCTCGGCGAACAAAATTCAACAAACTATTTTTTTTCAGTGTATCATCCTGTCGGCCTTTATACATCCTCGGATTGACTATCCCCTTCGAAGCCGGATAATTCAATGTTTATCGATTATGATTAACACCGAGGGTGTTATTTGAACGCTAGACGAAGAGCACAGGCCCGCAAAACAAGAGTTTTGGGGGAGTGTGGGCGGTGATATTAGGGTGAAGTGTCGAAATATGGGGTCTCTATATATAACCCCATGATGGATTTATATAAAGCATGGGGTTATAAAGCATGGGGTTATATAGAGTGACCCCATATTTCGACACTTCACCCTAATACCACCGCCCACACCCCCCAAAACTCTTTGTTCTGCGGGCCTGTGACGAAGAGGTAACAGGCGATGGTTGTAGAAGCACTCAGAAAATAAAATTAGAGATTATTCCTGAAAGTTAAGGCAATTCAACTACAATTCATTGTCAGGGATTGCAGCCTGAAATTCAGGACCAGCATTCACCAATGAATCCAGGGAGTAATTCCTGAAATTCAGGTCGTTGTCTCCCTGATATTGAATTGTAGTTATTGGGGGAAACAGGTTGCATGGCGTGTTCGCACGACCAGTGCCGATCGAGTGCCCAAGTACATCCATCCATCACTGTACATACAGCCTGAAATTTTGGGAAAATCCCGGTAATTCAGGAATTGCCCCTAGATAAGATTAAGACAGTACATAGAACGATATTTCAAGGGCCACGAAAGATTCGGTGTATGCCGGCCGCGCTTTCAGTGCAGCTATACATGTGAACACATTGGACGGCGTTAGATACCGAATGGAAATAGATACGATTTCCGAGTAGTATATAAAGGCTATTACAGAGCCCCTTTTGACGAGTGCGCAGGTGTTTCTGCGCAGATTTGTGGAGGAAGTGTGGAGGGTCACAGAGGTCAAGTGCAGTATAGTTCCGGCAGAAGGACCAAAAGCTACCTCCAATCCAGGAGAGTTCCAAATTTGCATATCACGTGACCCAGGTCAAAAATGTATTCCTCCGCGGTGATGCGGTCATGTTTGTCGGTGATTCGGTCTCGGGAAAAAGCTTCCGCGGAGAAAAAGTAGTCCCTAGATAAAATGGTCCGATGGGGTCGAGTGAGGTATCAAAGTGAAGCTTAGGTGAAGGGGCATCTAATGGGCTGGGTGTGGGGTTGACATAGTGGCCTTCTGCGCATGCGCGGTGGCCGAAGGGTATGGAAATAGCCGTTTTGAGATGTAGGGGAGCCCCTAGTGGACCGATGGGTTCGAGTGAGGTATCAAAGTGAAGCTTAGGTGAGGGGGCATCTAATGGGCTGGGTGTGGGATTGAAATATCGGCATTGTGCGCATGCGCGGTGGCCGAAGGGTATGGAAATAGCCGTTTTGGAGCTAGGGGAGCCCCTAATGATCGAATGGGGTCGAGTGAGGTATCAAAGTGAAGCCTAGGTGAAGGGGTATTTGCTGGCTGGGTGGGTGCATGTAAAATTTTTCCTGAAAAAAAAAATACGGAACACGGACTTTATCGAAAAACCTGGGAAAATGCCTATATGGGGTATGAGGGGGATATAGGTCGCCGGGCTTAACGGGGCTTGTCTATCAACAGAGTTATCTTTCCCTAGTTCCAGGGTGGGTGTATGTAAAAATTTTCCTGAAAAAATACGGAATACGGACTTCATCCTAAATTACGGGAAAATGCCTATATGGGGTATGGCAGGTATAGGACCATCCTGGGAAACGTACTTCTATACATTTGCGGTAGGGTTGTGAGGTCTCGTTTTACTCGTCTCGTCATTTAGAACATGATAGGAAGTGTCCCCGTGCGAATCGGTGAAATTTTTGAAAAAAGTCACCGAACCCCATATAGTCCCATACTGAGGGTATAGGATCAATGTTTGTCCCCCCTGGGAAACGTACTTCTATACATTTGCGGTAGGGTTGTGGGGTCTCGTTTTACTCGTCTCGTCATTTAGAACATGATAGGAAGTGTCCCCGTGCGAATCGGTGAAATTCTTGAAAAAGTACGATATAGCCCCATATAGTTCCATACTGGGGTGTAGGATCAATGTTTGTCCCCCTGGGAAACGTACTTCTATACATTTGCGGTAGGGTTGTTTGGATTTGTTTTCTTAGTCTCGTCATTTAGAACATGATAGGAAGTGTCCCGGCACGAAACGGTGAAATTTTTGAAAAAAGTCACTGAGGCCTGGGTAGGCCCATAGGCCTATACTGCATGGCTATGGGTGTATAGGCCCACACGGGGTGGACATGTTGGAGTCTAGGTGGGCCACTCATGGTCCAATGGGTCGAGTGAGGTCTTATTTTGAAGCTCTCGTGGAGGAGCACTTGACTACACTAATGGTTCGTCTGTGTTCAATAGTCTGCGCATGCGCAGCCTGGTCCGTAGTATAGAAAACAGGCATTTTGGGTGCTATGTAGGGTGTGTGTTTGGGATAGAGATGGGCTATTCACGGTTCGAATGGGTCGTGTGAGGTGTCAAAGTGAAGCTTGTGTGGGTAGAGTCAGAATGGTGTGTTTTTGAATGCATGTCGCGTTAATCTGCGCATGCGCAGTTGGTTGTAGTAAGTAAAGTGGCCATTTTGGGGCAGCGAAGGAAGTTATTTGGGGTCGAGATGGGCTAATCACGGTTCGAATGCGTCCTGAAAGGTGTCATCTTGTAGTTCTCGGGGTGTACACTCCGATTTGAGGGATGTTCGCATCATCTGTGACGTCATCGGTGACGTCATCGGTACGAGTAGTAGCGAAAGTGGCCATTTTCGGGCAGTACATGAAGGTATTTGGAGTCGAGATGGGCTATTCACGGTTCGAATGCGTCCTGGAAGGTGTCATCTTGTAGTTCTCGGGGTGTACATTCCGATTTAAGGGATGTCCGCGTCATCTGTGACATCATCAGTGACGTCATCAGTACGAGTAGTAGCGAAAGGGGCATTTTGGGTGCTATGTAGGGGTGTGTTTGGGGTAGAGAGGCACCATCCTTGGTTCGAATGGGTCGTGCAGGGTGTCAAAGTGAAGCTTGTGTGGGGTAGAGTCAGAATGGCGTGTTTTTGAATGCAAGTCGCGTCAATCTGCGCATGCGCAGTTGGTTGTAGTAAGTAAAGTGGCCATTTTGGGGCTGTACATGAAGGTGTTGGGTAGAGAGGGACCATCCTTGGTCCGAATGCATCGTGTGAGGTGTCATTTTGTTGCTCTCGGGGTGTTCATTCCGATTTGAGGGATGTCCGCGTCAGCTGTGACGTCATCTGTGACGTCATCGGTACGAGTAGTAGCGAAAGTGGACATTTTCGGGCAGTACATGAAGGTATTTGGGGTGGAGATGGGCTATTCACGGTTCGAATGCGTCCTGGAAGGTGTCATCTTGTAGTTCCCGCGGTGTACATTCCGATTTGAGGGATGTCCGCGTCATCTGTGACGTCATTGATGACGTCATCGGTACGAGTAGTAGCGAAAGTGGACATTTTGTGGGTGCGTGGGGGAGAGTTTGGTGTAGAGAGGGACTATCCTTAGTCCGAATGCGTCGTGTGAGGTGTCATTTTGTAGCTCTCGAGGTGTACATTCCGAGTTGAGGCATGTCCAAAGCATCTGTGACGTCATTGTTGACGTCATCAGTAGGAGTAGTAGCGAAAGTGGACATTTTGGGGCAGTGAAGGAAGGTATTCGGAGTAGAGAGGAACCATCCTTGGTCCGAATGCGTCCTGAGAGGTGTCATATTGTAGCTCTCGGGGTGTACATTCCGAGTTGAGGGATATCCACAGCATCTGTGACGTCATTGGTGACGTCATCAGTACGAGTAGTAGCGAAAGTGAGCATTTTGGGGTAGTGAAGGATGGTATTTGGTGTAGAGATGGACCATCCGCGGTGCGAATGCGTCGTGTGAGGTGTCATCTTGTAGCAACGCCCACCAACGCCATTCTTAATGCTTCAACGCCCAGGTGAAATAGCTCAGAAGCCCTGATATTCCATGGAATTGTCACTAATTCTTCGAAATGCAGTGACGCCAGTCGACGCCCGTCGTTACACCTTAACACTCTAACATAACACCATGATATAGGCCGGACAGAGAACAACAACAGCAACAACAACAATGATCACACATAAGAGAACAACAACAACAATAAGTTTTTTTTTCATATGGTTTATTCTCCCCAATGTTACATCATACCCACGTTGGGGGAGCCGCGTTGGGTATATTTACAATTCAAGAATATTCTTGTCCAATCAGAGGCCACCATTTGCATCTGTCATATTCGTTCTTGTCCGTTAGATGTATTCTCGGCTACTCTTGTCCAATCAGAAGTCGCCATTTCAGAAAGTTCCATCTTCGGCCATGTTCGCTCTGAACTGTTTGTTCTAATCGTCATCGGACAGGCCAGGATACCGTTGAGGAAACATATCCTCAGATAGTTGTTTGCGCATTCTGGGTATCTATCAGTGCATGGATGAATACTTTCATCCGATGGGGGTGGTGGGTCAGTTTAACCACGAAGAACGTAACATTGGTGACCCTCTCCACTATCCACTTGGTGTTGGGACGCTGTTCATAGGCCCATTCTAAGGGATCCACAGTGTCCAGTTGAGTCAGCATCGTCTCTAGCGACGCCCGATTGGTGATTGTGAAAGGATGGTCGTACACTGGGTTGATGGCACTGGAATAGAAATAGCACAATTCACGCGTCATCTTATGGCATAAGATGCACCCAAATGCTACATTTAATGTGAAGGACGTAGGTTGGTCATTGAAGATGGCTTCCACGTAGCTGCGTAGACGGGCGAGATCGGTCAGTCGGAAATTGTACAAGTCCAATATAGGGCGATGACGGTGGAAGCAGTGTCGGATCATGGACCAATGGCGTCGATACATCTCACTCACTGGATGATCTTCGGGTAAGAGATGGCTGGGAACATCCACCGCATCTTCCAGAAAATGTTCGTTGTTGTCAGGCGTATGACTGGAAACAGTGATGCTAGGGACCGGCTGGATATCTAGGCTCTTCTGAGCTGTGGGTATAGGCGGGCTCTCCGTGATCGCATCACCAGTGGCATTCTCCTCCCCGGGTTCATCTTCAGTGGATCTGTCCCTCCTGGGTACCTCTTTAGTGGAAAGTTGTCCCTCATGCCGTGGTGACGGACCATGAATCAAACGCTCATGCCGTTTTAACTGACTGGGTCGTTTGAAGAGTTGACCACATTCTTCGCATGGACGCTTGGATGGCCCATGAATTGAACGCTCATGGCGCTGTAATGATCTGGGCGCTGAAACGACAGTGTAGGCCTACATATCGTACAGCTATACCGGGCGGTTCCATCGTGCTTGGTAGCCTCATGGCGGCGCAAGTCGTGCTGGCGAGTGAATGATTTCGAGCACGTAGTACAAGTGAACATCTTGGTGGTTGACAGAGTGTCTGATGAAACGGCCAGGCCGTTTCCTTTTTTTAGCAAGCTAGCTGTTGATCT
>JAVTVY010034193.1:0-15449 GCA_036873755.1 Hanleya hanleyi
AAGGTGGCAATCTGTTCACGTGGAATTCTCGGTGGACAGGCAGCTTGCAATCCCTCCGCGATTTGCACCTCGTTGATGTCGTGTAGTGCCTCAGTCATCAGCGCGTCTGACGGTACCATGATGCCCAGACACGTATGCGTGTTGAGACCGTTCTTGGTCTGACAGCCTGCACATTGTTCGATACGCAAGTGTCGAATGCGGGGTCTGAGATGATCCAGGAAGGTTTCGATGTACTTTTTATAGATATACTCAGATACCTGGCCAGACAGGGCTTCATGAATTTCGGCTGTCAGACTTTGAAGTTTACGCCACGCAGGTATTTGCAGGGTGACTCCCTCGGGTAAAGGAATACGCGTATCTCCCCGCAACTTCCATTTACGAATATGTACCAGCAGCATGTCGTTGAACATAGAACAGGAGAGGAAGACATCGTCCCCCACACAAAATGTATTTTCGTGCCCCTGGTTCTCAATGACCGCCTCAACGACTTGGCTTTGTATGTGTCTCTGTACTCTTTTCCATTGCTCAAACGTCACGGCAATATGCTTAGGTGGTTTGTCGTCCCAGGTTGATGCATTATAGTGCACTTCCTCATCTTTCACGCTTACAGTTAAATAGGGAGTGAGCTTCCAAGTGTTCATCTGAGCCGCCAGGTCGGCCTGCTGGATGATGTCCTTCACCTGCTGCACAGACATAGGAAGTAGAACCTCTTCCTCCGCTTGCTGAGGCACTTGCTGGGGTACTGGCTGAAGCACTTGCTGGGGCATTTTTAAAGGTGTTAGTTGGGGACGGGCACGTTTGGCAGGTGAACCAGACTCTTCGTGGGTACGTTTGGTACCTCTACTCTCTTCGGAGATGTCGTAGTCGATGAGTAAGATTTTAACTTCTGGTTCCTTGGGTTGAAGTAGAGACGCTATTCCTTCATTGCCCGTCTTCTTCAGCACCTCAAGGAAGGCCTGAAATGCTAAGGGGTCACGGCATGGTATGAGGTCGATATAGGTCTTCTCCGCCATGATATCTACCCCGATGTGTTTAGTGATTATGTTTTCCACCATGAGCAGATCACATATATCGGCCACATGCTGCATCTCATCAACGATATGAATAAGGTGCTGCAGAAGCTCAGCTCGGTGGGATGGCTCCATGGATGTTGGCTCCACTGGTAAGCCAAGTAGCTCCTCTCGTCAGATAGGCTCAGGCTGGTGAGGTTGCACTGGTGAGGCTCAGGCAAGTAGCTCTGCTCGTCAGAGAGGCTCAGGCTGGGCAGGCAGGCTCAGGTCAAGCAGATCAATGAATGCAGCAATGCCCTAAAAATTCCCACTTTTACACACATACATAGAAGTACCCGGATGCAGGCGCGGACGTCAAGTGCCCGGATGAAAGACACGGACGTCAGCGAAAAAAACCCACATACAGCTCACTACATGCAGTCGCCTCCTCAAGAACCTCATACATACCCGAATGCAGGCGCGGACGTGAAGTGCCCGGATGAAGACACGGACGTCAGCGAAATTCTAGGGGAAAAACCCCACAGACAGGTCAGTACATGCATTCCTATCATGTTTCCTACCCAGGTCACGCCCGATTCACGCAGACCAGAAGTGACGTCATACAATTACCTGCGCATGCGCAGTGAGGCGCCACTGACCTGTGCCGTGTTTTATATACTACTGATCTCCCACTCCATTTGACTTTGACTTCATTTCCTGGGATTATTTTACAAGTAATCGTTTAATGAATTTTAAAAGACTTTGTTTAATTTTTCCTAGTAATGTTCGTTCTTTACCACCTGGAATTGTATGACCAATGCGGATCTTTGCTTTGATTTCCTTGGGGATATTGTGAATTACTGCGTAGTAGGCCAAGCAATTATTTTGTTCGATTTTAAACTTTTTACGGAAGATCTGCGTTTTACCAACCAGGTCTTTTACAAATTGGGCGCCAGCACTGTACCAACTGCTGAAATCTTTTCACTCGGAAAAGTGGGAGTACTAAATAGTAGATTATTTTCTGATAAACTTGCTACATCGCAATGACTATTTTCAGACATCGATTCCATGCAGAAAGAACATCTTTCCAGAACTTGTTTTTAATATAGTTCAGAATTTCTGAGACACCCTAGCTGTTTAAATCCCAGAATTCTGTACCAAGCGGTGGAAATATTTCAAACAAAACTGAAATATGTGTATCTAATATCGCTGAGGCCCGTGCTAGGGACCGTGTGGTCATGCCATTCAAAAGGTCTACATGAACAGCTTCAATAAAAACGGGACCGCACTGCGGTGGTCTAATGGTTAAATTTCGCTCTGTCCGATCACCCCACGGTATATTAAGGTAGAGTTTTTCCTCTTCCAAAACTTTCGATCTCTCGGACTGTCTATTGTGAGGTAAGTTTTCTCTCCTTCATTCCTTATATAAATGTATAATTGTCTGCATTGGAATGTCTCTCCGCCGTCTTATATTATGTATTAAGGTTTGTCGTGCTGTTGTGATGTTGGTTTTTCTCTTTTATATACTTTCATAGTATATATTAAGGTACCTAAATTATTCTCCCATCCATAGCCCCTTTTCATAACCCCTGCTGTTTGCGCGGACATTAGCTAGTGACGTCAAATGAGGTCGGCTCTGGGAACTGACACATGTTAACTCAATGAAAACTACACACATCAGAATATAATCGAGGAACTGTCAATATCTATCCGATTTTAATTCTGTCTAGTTAATAGTAAACCTGAAGAGAAGTTCGTTTCAGATTTGTATAGATTGAACAACATGTCATTTTAATTCATGGCGAAATATTTACCGAAAAAGGTGTTGTCAATTCGACAGGAATTTTCCGCGACATCACCTCTCGGTGTTTATCATTTTTCTTAAAAGCCCATTCATAAAATAAAAATCTAAATATATATTTATCATCTCGAGTATTGTAGAGTTATGAAAATATAAATATATTTTCTGTATCTTCAGTCATTTTCTTGTAATGTTTACAGGAAAACGTGTAATATGGGTTTTTTTTAATTCAGGGATTCGAGCGCAATACACCGATACATTAAAAGTAGGCCACTAAGTTACACACGGCACACATATCAGAACATAATCGAAAATAACCAGCAAATATGGGGAGTATTAAAGTCTTTCCTACTATAGACCATGCATAACATTTGAAGATGTTATGACAGGATTTATAGGGAGAATTAATGGATATTTAAGAAAATATAGGTGGCGAAATTGTTGATATATGCGAGAGACCCAAATCTCGGTACTCTCACGCTTCAACTTTTTCTACTTAACTGGCGAGAATTCTATTCTGTTCTGTCTCGCAAGGATTACCTAGAGATAAAAAGTTGTTAATGTGGCCTACATTTCTAAACACTTTAAAAGAAACAGCCAACATCGATTGTGTTGAAAAACCGCTCGACTCGCGAATTCCAAAATATCAAGTTACTCATTTTTCCTCAATATTACAAGAAAACGGCTGAAGATACAGAAGTGATGTTTATATTTTCATAATCCTATAAGATGAAAAATGTATATTTGTCTTCTTATTTTATGGGAGCGCTTTTAAGAAAAATTATAAAAACCGAGCGTGGTTATATTGTGGAAAATTTCCGGTGAATATTCCGCCATGAAATAAAAGAAAATATTTTCCAAACTATAAACGGGCATCACTTCAGGTTTAATAATAACTATACAGAATGAAAATCGGATTGAGTTAACATGTATCAGTGGCTGGAGCCGACCTCACTTGACGTTACTGGTCAGTGCCCTGACAAAACAGCAGGGGTTATGAAAATGGACTTCATGCAGTTCGATCTGTCGCAAGGTAAGTTATCTCCCCTTCATAGTATATATTGAGGTAGAGTTTTCTCCCCTGTATAGCGCTCGATCTCTCGGAGTATAGCACTGTCGAACTGTCGTGAGGTAAGTTCTCTCTCCATAATACCTTGACAGTATATATTATATAGTTCCCTACTCTGAATCGAATTCGATCTGTCTAACTGTCGCAAGGTAAGTTTTTCTCTCTGCGATCTCTTCACACTATATACTAAGCTAGAGTTTTCTCCCCTTTATATGTACTTCTATCACTCAGACTGTAGCACTGTCGTGAGTTGAGATTTCTCTCCTCCATACCTTGGCATTATATGTTAGTTTTCTCCCCTCTATAGCGAATTCAATCTGTCGTACCTCCGTGTTGTTGGAAGATAATTTTTTCTCTCTGTAGTTGCTTCGCAGTATATATTAAGGTGGAGTTTCTCCCCTATATGGATGGATGGATGGATGTACTTGAACATTCCATAGCACCGCGATGGGCACTGGCCGTGCGAACACCGTACAACCCGTTTCCACCAACCCGCCCTAGATATGATCCCCCTTAACAGTGTCACATAGACATTGTGTAATCCCCACATTCTTATTAACCCTATCTGGCCTGGGCTTTTTGGGCCCTGTTGTGGCCTGGGGTGGAGGGCGAAATGGCTCCCCCTAATTATTTTTCTTACCCCTTGAGCTAGGGGGCTGGAACTTACCACACTATACCCTTGTGTCAAGCTCTACCAGAAAATGTAAAAAAAATCTAAGATGGCCGCTTTGATGACGCCACAGTGACGTGATTTTCAAAAACGGCATTTTTTGGTCGATTTTTCACTCAGATTTTCCGATTTTTTTTTATGCAATTTCTTCGCAAAAACTGCATGATGAATTAGTAAATAATAATGTGATGTGAAATAAAATAGTTTTTGTCTGCTTTTCATCGCGGAAAAGCAAAATTTTTGAAGAAATATGACAAAAACATCACTTTTCTGGGAACCCACCTGGCCGCCATCTTGAATTTTCACACGATGCACTGCTCGGGGGGTTATGCAAATAGGCTCAGAATGAATCCAATATGATAAACTATAAAGTCGCGGAGTTTTAGCTCTTCATTTTTTGTCGTTCCGGAGATAGCACAGAAAGTTTGGTAGGAAGGGCCATTCCCCCCACCCCGGCCAGGTAGGGTTAAAACAATACACCTTCTCCACATTGAACACAACCGTATACTCTTCTACAGAAGTATCACCAAATATTTCCATTTGGTAAGCCCCCTCACGCGTCCTTATCGGACCGATTCTAGTGGAAACTTTTACCAGTTATTATCACCATGGCCACCCATAATTAAATCTCTCGTATATATAGATAGACTTCTGGCTCTCGCACTGTCAACCTGTCGTGAGGTAATGTTTCCTCTCCTCTGTCCATTCATGGTACCGTAAATATTAAGGTGCCTAGAGTTTTCTTACCACTCGATCTGTTGAACCGTCATGAGGTACGTTGTCACATTCACAGTATATATTAATGTTCTCCCCTCTATAGACCTCGTTCTGTCGTAATGTCGGACTGTCGTGAGGTAATGTTTATCTCCTCCAAACCTTCGCAATATATACCGGGAGGTAAATTTTTGGCGGCGGGTTTACCTAGGGTAAACCCTAGTCCGTTATCACTTTTCAGTTTTGTCTTTTTTCTTCTGCACATGTGTAGTTTTGATCTCCTGCCCGGATGCTACCCCTCAGTTGATGCTACCCCTTACAGCCGAAGATACACGAAAAGTAACGAATGGACTGTTGACCACGTTCATATAGTATATCCAGCAATAGATCTCAGCGCGTATGCACGACAGCATAACTGCATTATAATGGGAACATTGTAATGAGACAATCGTGTAGAAGCGCGGGTAAACTCAGGCAGTCAGGCGTCATTTTCCACCCGATGTTGATCAGATCTATCGTTGTTCAGATCAGGAAGTTCGTCTTGGAGCAGTGAGTATTGCTAAGTTTATTATTTATCACAGGTAGTTCTTTTCAAAGAAGGCTTAATTCTCTATAATGCAGATATTTTCGTAATTATCTTATTATCAAAGTTGTGCGTCAACGACCTGACTGGCTGGGGAGTGACAGTACACCGACAGGCAACAGTGACCGTCCAGTCTTGAAGAAGAAATTTTTGCAGGAAATTATAGACCGTGGAGTTGATATATCTGGGGGTGTTAAACGTGAAACAGTCTGGGAGCTGAAGCAATCTTGAGTTGAACTATTTTGTTGTAAACAGGAGTTGAAACAGGTGTTGAAAACAGGAGCTTGAAACAGATGTTGAAAACAGGTATTGAACAGAAGGAAATAATTTGAATCGTACACAGTAAACTACAGCATATAACAAAATGGGAGTTTCTTTGGAACAGTATAGATTTTGAATCGGTAAGCAAAGTATTATTTGCCACTCTATACAAAGTAAGTTATGACAGCTTATGCATGCTTCCAATTATCTATGCATGTCCACATTACTATATCACAAACGTCACAGTGAATTATCAGTTTTTTTCTCAGAGAGAAGAAACAAACTTAGGTGCTTTTACTATGCAAGTTTATGGATTTTGCAGCTGTATGTCTGCAAAACTTTCATTTCACATAGATTAATCCTTTCAAATGGCATAGAACCTAATCCTGATCCTCCAACACAGGCTTCAGATTCATTTGGGTTCACTATTATTCATGGCAGTTTTCGTCAAGGTTCGCCGCTATGTTCACTTGATTTAAGAGGAAGACAGTGTATGGCAAACTGCATTTGTTTCCATGCTGCTACTGCCATGACAAGTGAATTTGCATTAACCCGTAAACCAGAAACTTTGGATACAATATTCATGCGTGGGGATGAACTGTACAACAAGATAAATCTAAATCCTGAAAACCAGATTCAAAATTACCTGTCTTTTGACAACCTACCAAGATATTTCACCTTGAGCAACAAAACCGTCTCTATGACATCAGTAAGAGTTTATTCTGGAAGTTTTCGTGAACAATCTTGTGATAACGTAAACATATTTACTTTGGAAATGGCAGTTGCATATGCTTCAACTCACAATTCAACTTCTAGTATTTTGTTTTTCAAGGATACTGCTAATGGAATTTTGTTTAGAAACAACAAATTCTATGTGTTTGATTCTCATAGTAGAGGACCAGATGGATTATGTTGTCCAGATGGAAGAGCTATGACAATAACACTGTGTTGTGTGGCAGATCTGATAAAGTTTCTCCGCTCTCTCCTTCGATCACTATCTTCATCAGATGCGGTTCAGTTTGACTTGCATGCTTTTAATTTTCGCATGATCAAACACTGTAAGTATGCCCAATATAGAGGTGTTCAAGTTGTACATTATCACTCTCTGGACTGCAATACTGAAAAGACAATGGCACACGGACTTGATCAAGACAAACTAGAGAACAGGAAATGAGGAAACAGGAAAATGTTGATTCCAAAGAGTGCATCATCCAAAATTACAACGCATATAAGAGAACTGGAAAGAGGTGCCGACATACTGATAGAGCCACATGACTTCACAGTATAGTCTTCTGGTTAACCCATTCTAGAGTACATACCAAGAATCTAACGATTCGTGATGTGTTGTATCTCAGGTACGCTTTTATTGTACATGTACCTGTTCATGTGGCAACTTAGATGACATGACCACACGGCCCCTAGCACCGGCATAAGCGGTATTAGATACAGATCTAGAGAGCTATGATGGAAATGCTCTGACAACTCGTATATTGGTAATTGGTGAGATGTGTCGCTGTGACAACTCGTACACTAGGGATTGGTGAGCTGTATCGTCGTCAGATGAAAATGACGACATTTATCACAAAAGACTAGTCTGTAAGGCCCGATGTCGACCCAGCATCAACTTGTCACAATGCCAACATATATTAAAGACCGAAAGGTCTTTACAGGGGGCGGGCCTCGGGGACGAAACGTCCAACAGCAGACTCTCGACATATATAGGTAAAAATTACAACGCATATAAGGGAAGTGGAAAGAGGTGCCGACATGCTGACAGAGCCACATGACTTCCCAGTATAGTCTTCCGATTAACCTATTCTAGAGTACATACCAAGAATCTAACGATTCGTGATGTGTTGTATCTCAGGTACGCTTTTATTGTACCTGTTCATGTGGCAACGTAGATGACATGACCACACGGCCCCTAGCACCGGCATAAGCGGTATTAGATACAAATCTAGAGAGCTATGATGGAAATGCTCTGACAACTCGTATATTGGTAATTGTTGAGCTGTGTCGCTGTGACAACTCGTACACTAGGGATTGATGAGCGGTATCGTCGTCAGATGAAAATGACGACATTTATCACAAAAGACTAGTCTGTAAGGCCCGATGTCGACACAGCATCAACTTTCCACAATGCCAACATATATTAAAGACCGAAAGGTCTTTACAGAGGGCGCGCCTCGGGGACGAAACGTCCAACAGCAGAATCTCGCCATATACAGGTAAAAATTACAACGCATATACGAAAAGTGGAAAGAGGTGCCGACATACTGACAGAGCCACATGACTTCACATTATAGTCTTCTGGTTAACCTATTCTAGAGTACATACAAAAAATCTAACGATTCGTGATGTGTTGTATCTCAGATACGCTTTTATTGTACCTATTCATGTGGCAACGTAGATGACATGATCACACGGCCCCTAGCACCGGCATAAGCGATATTAGATACAAATGTAGAGAGCTATGATGGAAATGCTCTGACAACTCGTATATTGGTAATTGGTGAGCTGTGTCGCTGTGACAACTCGTACACTGGGGATTGGTGAGCTGTATCGTCGACAGATGAAAATGACGACATTTAACACAAAAGACTAGTCTGTAAGGCCCGATGTCGACCCAGCATCACAATGCCAACATATATCAAAGACCGAAAGGTCTGTACAGGGGGCGGACCTCGAGGACGAAACGTCCACCAGCAGAATCTCGCCATATACGGATAAAAATTACAATGCATATAAGGGAAGTGGAAAGAGGTGCCGACATATTGACAGAGCCACATGACTTCACAGTATAGTCTTCTGGTTAACCTATTCTAGAGTACATACCAAGAATCTTCATTTCATTTCATTTCATTTATTCACCAAAATAATCATATGAATTAAACAATAATGCATTGAAGGCGGGAGTAAAACCCATAGGGACTTGTTCTATCTCAGAAAAGATATACAAATTTATAGTTTTAATTCCGGTGAAAATTATCAAATTATATAAGGCCAATTTTTAATATATAAACAAAAATACACAAATAAGATATAATTGTGTTCCTTAGTTCCAAACTCCACGAACTTTTCGAATATAGTACTTCTAAAAAAGATGGCATGATTTTCAGCTATATGTTTTTTAATACGAGATTTAAAAAGTGACATAGAATTGACACATTTGAGATGAGAAGGTAAATTGTTCCAGACTTTTGGACCCTTGGTGGTGTACAGGGATAGATCAGAATGATAAGTATGACGATAAAGATTCAACCCGGACTGTCTAGTCAGCGAAAGCTTTGTGAAAAATGACTTGTATTTTACTGGAATTAGTTCTAAATGATTGCAAAATTCATTAACAAAAAGTAACACTAAATATTCATTTAATTGCTTTATGGACAGTATTTGTAGGCGGGCAAAGAGAGGCGCTGTATGCTCCAATTTTGCTGAGCCTGTAATCAACCGTATTGCCTTTTTTTGAAGGATTTGCAGGGTTTAAGATGGCTCGCATGAGTACTTCCCCAGGCAGTATTACAATATGTTAGGTAAGGGAATATTAATGAATAATAAAGTATATTAAGAGTGTTTTTATTGAGACAATCTTTTATATGATAAATGATACCAATGTTTCGACTTATTTTTTTAAAAAAAGTTCTGTGATATGAGATGTCCAGTTGAGCCTGTCATTGAAGTATACACCGAGGAATTTGAAGATTTCAACTTGCTCTATCTCAATACCATATATAGTTAATTTAGGCAAATTCGGGGACTTATTTTTAGATGGTCTCATGAATATGAATTTAGTTTTCTTTGCGTTGAGTGACAGTTTGTTACACGAAAACCAATCATATAATCTGCCGAGCTCGTTTGACAAAAGATTTACTAATAACCTAGGATCGTCATTGGATAGGATTGCGGACGTATCATCTGCAAAAAACAGTATCTCCATCACCTTGCTTACGGCAACAATATCATTTATATATATAAGAAAGATAACTGGACCTAAGATAGATCCTTGTGGCACACCACATGAGACAGGTTGAAATGCAGAGATGGTATTGTTATATTGTGTACACTGGGCTCGCGATGATAAGTAGCTATGAAACCATTTATTAGAAATGCCCCTAAAATCGTAATGATTTAATTTCTGGAGTAGTATCGTGTGATTAACTGTATCGAAGGCTTTTGACAGACCAAAGGCTTTTTGCTTCTCTGGCAGCTACTAATTGATCATGTAGCGATAAAACCGCTGAAAATGTCGAGTGATTAGCATGGAAGCCAAACTGATTAGCACAAATTATAGTATTGGCTTCTAAATATCCAGACATTCTATTGACAACGATTTTCTCTAGAATTTTGCTGAGGCAAGGTAAAACTGAAATTGGCCGATAATTTTCAAATATATTTGCTTCACCGTTTTTAAATAAAGGAGTTACTTTCGCCAATTTAAAATCCGTTGGTACTACCCCATGACTGAATGATCAATTTATAATATGACACAATGGCTCTAATATGAAATCTAAAACTGGCCTTAGTAGGGACAAGCGAAAGCCATCTATTCCAGGTGCACTATTGTTCAAGCCACATACTACTTCTTTTATTTCCGATGCTGTGCAAGGGTCTAAATGGAACTCGTTTCGACATGGATCGCTCAAGAAATCCATATAGTTTTTTGTAGAGGCAGGTATTTTTGATTCCAGCTTTGATGCCATTGAAGTGAAATGAACATTAAAACCATTAGCAATTTGAATAGGATCAGATATGTCGACCATGTCAATTTTGAATACTGTTGGAAGATTTGTAGATTTTCTACGGCTCATGAGATTATTTAAGACCTTCCATGTACCTTTTATGTCATTGTGGCATTCGTTGAATTTTGCTTCATAATATTTTTTCTTGGTTAATTTTAATGTATGATTCAACTTATTTCTGAAAATTTTATATTCATTTGTTATCTCATTATCGCTACTGCGCAAATGAAGTCTGAATAATCTATTTTTCTGTCGAATTGACGTTAAGAGTCCATATGTTATCCAAGGTTTCCGAATTTTAGCCTTGTTCAATATTGAAGAGACAAGTGGGAAGCATTCATTGTATGCTGAGCTCAATTCATTAGTGAACATGTCTAATGCACTATCTACGTCAATGTTAGCAGTTGTTTCCCAATGTATATCTTTGACTTTGTCACGAAACAGATTTTGCTGCTCTGGGTTTACTTTCCTACGAATAAACATGTGATTAGATTGAACGGTTGACACCGACGCTTTGTTGATATGAAAAATTGGGAAATGATCTGTTACGTCAGAAAGAAGAATATCAGATATTAGAGAGTCTTCATGAAATTTTTGAAAACTGTTGTCTATTAATGTTGCCGAGGTTGATTTGACGCGAGTAGGTTTTGTTATTTTGGGAAAAAAGTAATGGGATTTTATTATTTCAAGAAAATGTTTAGATGGACCATGGCGATCAGTTTTAAATAAGTCTATGTTGTAATCGCCCGTTAGCATACATTTTTTCTTGTCAGGTTTAAGAAGAGTCATTAATGATTGTAAGCAATTGTTAAAATTTTCTAGATTTTTGCCCGGCGGTCGATAAATGATTCTCACAGTATAAGATTCGCCATTTAATTCCAATAGTAATACAGTAATAGTGATATAGAGTCGAGAAATCTCAAGTGGATAGTGTTTGTTCGGCATGAGTTCTATGACAAGTAAAAGCTTGGCTGAAATACAAATCATCACATGTATCAGTTTTGGTTCTTGAGATGGGTTTTTTTTAGAAATATACATTCAGCATATACCTGTGGGGTCATGTGACTTCTTGTCAGTACGTAGGCATCTTTTTCATCACCTTGTTATGATGCGTTCAATATATTTTTTCATAAAACTTTTAGTTTTGAGTATCCATATACATCTGACATAGGAATTTATTGAAATGGCAGTACACTATTTCTCTAAAACGAATCGACTCCCTGGAGAGCTCCTGTCAGGATCGTGGACAGAATCCAATGATCAAACTGACTGGGAGCGCTGCTGATAAGAATGGCAGGAAGTGTCACGTTTCTGTAATGGTACTTGTATTCAGTTGACAAAACCAAGACAAAATAATCAACAAAATTATCTCACCATTTCAAAATAGCGTCCGTTTGCTGACTCGACCATCTGTACATCTGACATCTTATGAGATCTGGCGTGAAACAGCTCGCACGAATACCCACGCGTGGCCTGTATAACGTTAAACGCTCTGCAGCCTGACTCCCCGTGTCTCTCGCACTCCATGGCGCACGTACCTGACGTCTTGGCCGAGAAAACAGAGAACGGGTGACTGTGGTTAGAAACTTTCCCAACTTCAGCGACAGTCTCGTAAAAAGTGGCTGAAACAGAAGCACAGAATCCCAGGCAAATTATGATATGTATTCCCACCATCCTGTGTAACATTGCGGGAATTTATGCTGGACAAAAATACGAAAATGCACGTTTCACTGGAAACGACTGGCACATCCACCGTATGATTATCGGTATACCGACGTGGTGATATTCTTCTATGTTTATAATTGCCATGTAACCAGTGGAGACGACAATTGTTCATGGTCTGTACTGGAAAATTCGTCCATGCATCATTCATCATCGCAATATGATAGCAAAGTTATAAATAAGACATCCAGCACTGCAATGTATCATTCAGCATGGCAAAACGACCTCTAGACATACATAAGTAACAAGCATGCCCCCATTATTCGTTCATGCAAACTGGTCATATTCCGTGCTGAATCTCAGATATCGTCTCACTGCCTCGACGCATTTGTCGCCATTGGATTTTTTTTCTTAAGCATGATATTGCTAAACTTGCCAAAACTCGAAAGGACCAATATTCTCTTAGTAGAACGATACATTTTCAAATGCAGAACCGGTTTGTAAATCTCTATAGATTTTCATGAGGATACATTTTTGAAAATCACACTGCATATAAAAAATAGGTCTAAATGAATTTTCATTAAAGGTTCTACCAAATGATCACCACGTACCATTTTTTTGTGCTAAATTCTTGTGAAATTCCATTTGACATTTAATAGCGATTGCTGCTTTCGGGAATGGTTGAAATTAAACAAAATCCAACTTGAAACCCAACATGACCACGCCTGTTTGGAAACAGCACAGGTTTTGCTTATAAGATTGACAATGCACCTCCCAATCAATGAATAGACAGATCCCTGATTAATAATGATTTACCCACCTCTCCCGTAAAAAGAATAAAGATTTAACAACAACATATACAAATCATAATAATTAACGGTTTCCGAGCTATGTTTGTATCACAGAACGATATATGATTGTAAAGTATTTTATCGAGGTGAGTTATTTTACTGTAACATGCTGCGTTTACTAAGCATCCCTTGCGACGCCATGACGTCGAATGGCAAACTCTTTGTTTAGTGGCATTTGTCGACGTCATGACGTTGCATTGTTGCGACTTCATGCAAAATCTCGGGGGAAAGTGTTGGAGTAGGTAGATTCGCAGCCCTATTCATGCCCTTTTTTGAATGATGACCTACCTTATATTTGAGTTATTAAAAAACTACATACTTCAAGGAATACATAATAAAAATGAGAAAATTGACATGACTTTTGAATATTCTGAAAACAATTATGTCTCAAGTATTGAGTGTTTTACATAGTAATCACATTGTACCAATTTGCCACAGATACACGTTATACAACCTGAAAATTAGAAAAAAGTAATACGCTATGCCCCAATTTTATATCATTTTTTGGTATAGGATGGACTTCCTGAGCTATACAAATATATGAGAAAAATGACATGACTTTGCATCTAGACCAGAGTTACCATGATTACAGCCATTTACTGTCGTACTCCATATTTTCTGGAAACTATATTGAAATGACCCAAAATACGCCATATTTCGTTCATTTCCTGGAAAAATCTTGACAATCGATTTCAATAAGATTTCTTCCCAGTGTTTCCCGTCTCGAGGCGAGATAAAAAAGATATTCAAAATGTGGGGTCGACCATGCCGTTTTTTGTCACATATTCCATATGTAACATAACCCTATTTTTAAACACCTGAAAAACGTACGAAACTGAGGCTGCGAAGGTTGACTTCGCGCACGACTCGCCATATAGTTCAACCGAGTCACCCATCCACATATGTCATTTTGGAGAAATGGTAGTACCCAAAAGCTTGGTACTATAAACACTGGTTACCAAAAAGGGAAGAATAATTATCATGTGGTCGGACCCGGGCGCTCTGCTGTATTAAAATTTTTGAGGGAGACCAATAATCCGAAACTATGGACTACTTCCTTGAAGAAATGTATTTAGGAACACGCAGCCTGATAACAGCTAACAATTCCAGGAGTTATTCCTGGTTAAAAACTTATCGCTGAATATTACTTTTCACGCAGGTGAGTTTGCCATTTCGATTCACTGTGTGACGCCAGCTTGTTGTGATGGCGATCGCGATGCTTCGTTGTGTGTTTCGTGGGTTGTAAACAAAGCCACAGCTTCCCAATTTCGTGGTGAGTGTTGGCGAATTGTATAAATTAATGATTGTGATTCTTGGGATAAAATGTAATGGTTTATTGAATGATTCGTGGCAGTTATGTATTTGCAACTGTGAGCTAAAATTACTAGCGGAGCTATAGCCCGCTCCGCGGGCATATCCTCTAATTTTATCAGAAATTGAATTAAATCTTATTATTATAAGTTTTAATGATTCTATGTCATACAGAATTTGTAAGAGACCCAACAAAGGTGTTTGTGGGAATATTGGTTAGTTTTGTCAATTATTACCATTTTTCTGAATATTGCGACAGGGTAAAGAGTTAGAATTCATTGTTATAATTCAGGCATCTGTACGGAAGACTGGCCACATTTTTAGAGTATGGTGGACCAGTAGTGGCTTCCTGGTAAAACTTCATTCTCGTGTTCATCTTGTACCCTGGTCAGACAGGGGTAAGTTTACCATGTGATAATTGAGTTTGGTTACTGTGCTATGTTGTTTTTAACAGATAGCTTGTCATTGTGGAATTACATAGCTGTGATGATAAAGCAATTCCATCCACCCTAGTGCTAATTCGTAAATCAAATCCGTCTACTGCCATAATTTGTGTATTATATGAATTGGTAGAATGAATCGAACCAAGAGTTAAGTAACAATTCTTGAATTATCGCATTGCGTTTATTCCTCTGCATAAAATGTGCATTTGATAGTTCCAGAAATGTTCAATTTCATCGTTAGTCAATTATTGATCGTTAACAATTTATTGAATCCTAGTTGACATAAACATTTGTTCATCAATTTCATTCGTATTCACATAAAATGTATGGTGCTCTTTGTGCACAACTTGTGAACT
>JAVTVY010034194.1:0-15488 GCA_036873755.1 Hanleya hanleyi
AGCTCAATTATGAGGACCTGTTATCGAGGCGTTGTTGTGTCCAAGGATCTATTAACGTGTATTGTTGACAGTTACGGTGAGTAGCACGTGCCCATGGTGATCATATGCGTATATATTCAATCATCGAATCGATCACATCCAAACCATTTCTCTCTGATTCAAAGTAAACGTATACTGTTACTGCGTACCAGAAAGGATCATTTTAAAGCCGGTTGACATCGTTCATACATCGATTAACTCCACCACCACGTCAGAGGACCAGGTTGTGCCGGACATGTGTCAGATTTACCCGATAGATGGCGCTGAGGATACAATACTCATGAGAGATGGGGAGATGCATTTAGCTACAGGTGAGAACTACCAAAATACTGACTCAGAATTTTCATTTGTCGTTTAGATTTGATAAATGAGAACGTTGTGTCTCCCACTTCTCAACATCAATGGAAATTGTTGCTATTTAAAATACTGGTAAGTGGCTGTTGTCGAACATATATATTTTGCACCAGGTACCGTATTTAACGAAATTCGTCTTGTTTTATTTGTAGATCCACGACAATGGTCGCGTGGTGACGTTCACCAATGGCTGTGCTGTATGAAAATCAACAATAATCTTGATATAAATTTGGACATTTTAAAACTGAACGGTAAAGGACTGTGTTTGATATCACCAGAAACGTTTAGAAGACATATTCCACACGGCGGAGAAGTGCTATACCGGGACATTTGTATGAGACTACACCATGTTTTACAAACACCATTATAGCCAATATATATGTTGTGTATTGGGTGTATACAACATTTTTCTGTTTTGTTTGTTATAAAATATTGTTTACTCGATATATTAATTTATTTATTTTGTACATTTATCATATGGTACATATTCTATATACCCGGGTAGATTTGTAAGTAACAAAGCTCTATATCATGGTGAATAATAAACAGTAATATATGAATAGACACCGCGAGTTTCCGTTTATTTTCTTCGGAATGTGTCAGTGTTTGATGATTCGTGTTGTCTTATATTGATTTTGAATGTTTGATTCCTATATTCTAAATTAATTGTTGGATATGACATCCACTGGCATACCGTTACTGTTGTTTACGTAACATAAGTAGATGTAAGAGTATATTTCTGTATTGTTTAGAAATGAAAGCAGAGCTTGGTAGTTCATCCAAACCCTGTTCGGACTGAAAACTATCGCACAATGACAAATTTGGCTTCCATTCAGACCTTATTCCAACGTATAATTTATTCTCGCTTATTAGAGATACATATTTACTTCGATTCATTTGGATAAAGAATAATGGGAACATCAGCATATCTTGCTGACATCATTGAAAACTGTGACCGCCTCTCTTTTGTAGGAACCCATGTTATGTTTTCATTATTTTTATTTCATAAACTTTTGGAATTGATGCTGTCGTACGATAAAGAAAATTTTATATTTTTCTGATTGTTTTATAATTTCCAAACCTGTCTGTCTATGATACACGAAACCTGTATTGACTGATCGATTCTAATGTTAATTGCGCTACAGGTTACAATCAATATCACGACATCCTGTAAAAAGGTGTAATGGCCGGACAATTATACCGTCTTCATTTCCTGACGAGACCGTGTTAAACCTGACAGCCGGGATATCCGGGTCATTTCACCTGAATTCAGGATATCCGGATCATGGGTGCTCTATTAATCGCACTTGCCAGGTTGGTGAACATCACAACATCACACAATATTACAGATGAAATATGATTGTCGGAACTAAGGAATATTTTGCGATTGTGAAAGTATTATACACCTTACAAGCGACAAACATACACTTTATTTATGGCCATCAAAATTGTTCGACTTATTTGGAAGAGAAAAACAAAATATTTGGAAAAATGAACAAAATGGCACTGTAACCCAACCACAGAATAGAAAAGCTGTATCTGAAATCCGACTGAGGGCTCTCGTTCAAGCCGGGATAATTCTATGATTCAGACTATCATTCTTGTTAAGGCTCGTGCGACGATGGTCAAAGCAGACCATGCAGATAATATAGTCGAATTTCGTGACCATACTTACAAAAGCAAAAAGAATTTCTATGTAGTGGAAAAGATAAACAATCGGAGAAAGAAGATTATTTTATAAACCTGAATAAAAGATATTGATCGCTTCCCTCTTTGGAAAAAATAGTGCGTGTATTCTGGCATCGTCAAATGTCACTATTTGGAACACTTTGAAACCAGTCTCATCACCGTACAATGCGTTCTCCTTTGAACACGAATCGTCCCCAAGTCAAACCCATGATGATGTTGCAGACGCTGGGAGTCATCGATTTACAGCAACATTTGATAAATTATTCAAGCCTCTGTGCGATAGAGGGAGTTGACAGCAGAAAGAGTGACAAGAATGAAATGTTACCTTTTGTCTATATTCAATTCTCTTCTTATTTCATTGTCATTTTTATATTCCAATATTTGCTGATGTAATTGTATAATGTGAAATGACCACGCGACTGTCTATATTGTTGGTTTTTGGATAGTTCTGCTTCCTTCAAATAAATCCGGGCCGTTCAGTGCTCGTACAAAAGAGACTCCTTCATATTACAATATTATAAACTGTGCGTCTGCCATTAGGCCTACCTGTGAAACTCAGTTTCTTCTTTTTGTCTAAGGACCTGTTAACGTGTGTGTTTGACTCTAAGTGACAGACCGTACTGCGGTGGTCTAATGGTTAGAGCGTCGGCCTCGTAAGCGGTAGGTACTGGGTTCGATCCCAGGCCGGGTCATACCTAAGACTTGAAAAATGGAACTTGTTGCTCCCTCGCTTACGCTCAGCATTAAGAGGATAGAACAAGGACTGGTTCGCTCGGTGTCAGTATAATGTGGCTGAGTGGGGTGTCATGTCTGCCTACGGCATGATATTTCAGTGGGACAGCACTATAAAATGACAGCATTAGATCTGCTCTGTTACAAGTAGGTTCCCCTTCCCCTCCCCCTCCCCTCCCTTCCCTTCCCCGTCGTGATATAGCTGAAAAAATGTTGAAAGCGACGTTAAACCCTATTCACTCACTCACTCACTCACTCACTCACTCACTCTAAGTGACAGTTACCGCTAGTAGCACGTGACCATGGAAGCAATTGATCATGCTGGCCAATTGCATATATTTAATCGAATCGACCACAAACATACCATTTCTGTTTGACTCAGAGAATACGTGTGGTTTTGCTTCATCGTATTACCAGGAAAGATAAATAAAAAGGCTTCAAAAACGTGACAAAAGGCTTCAAAAACGTGAGAAAAACTTGAGAGCTGATACTCCAGGATTGTAGTTGGCTCGATGATTTCCTTACAAGCGACTAGACGCATGTATTGTAATTCTTATACTGGGGTCATTTTGAACCTATTCACATAAACCCTGAGCAGATGTCAATTCAAAATGGCGGCCGTGTGGGGTGTCAGAAAAGTGACATTTTTCTTCAAAACTCTGCTTTTTCTGCTAGGAAAAGTGGACAAAAACTATTAATTTCACAGCAGATTGTTATTTATTAATTTATAATGTAGGTTTTTTTCGAGGAAAACACGTAAATGAAAAATTCGAGAAGTCTGACACAAAAATCGACCAAATGATGCCTTTTTAAAAATGACGTCGTTAAGGAGAAGCCATCTTGGATTTTTACATTTTCAGGCAGATCTTGACCAATGTATATGGTGTTGTAATTTTCACCCCCTTAGCTCAAGGGATAAGAACAATATTTAAGGGGTTAAGAGGTTAGCGAAATGGATCTCCCAGGCCTGAACAGGCCCCGAACCCCATATAAGTTTTACGAGGCCACACAGGAAATTGACAGTGGAAACAATGACGAAATGATCGCTCTTTAATTACTCCTTTGTATTTCACTTGGATACCATCTATATCTCAATTTGTTTAATGGGAATTTACGACGCGACTATCTATGTCCTCCTCCCTCCGAGTATATCCACATGCGGAAATAGTTCTTTGGTTGAGATTTTGCGGAACCCTTTCAAGAGAGAGAGAGAGAGCGAGAGAGAGAGAATAATTTAGCCGTCAGCGGGAATCGAACTCATGATCCCTGTAATCCACGGAATTACGATGTTATACCGGTATATGGGGGACCTGCACAGTACCAACTACAGCAGTCAGATTGTGTGCCGGTATATTGGGGATCTGCACAGTACCAACTGTAGCAGTCAGATTCTGTGATCGCCACACAGTACCAACTATAGCAGTCAGATTCTGTGATCGCCACACAGTACCAACTATATCAGTCAGATAGCAGTCAGATTTTGTGATCGCCACACAGTATCAACTATATCAGTCAGATTCTGTGATCGCCACACACTACCAACTATAGCAGTCAGATTCTGTGATCGCCACACAGTACCAACTATAGTAGACAGATTCTGTGATCGCCACACAGTACCAACTATAGCAGTCAGATTCTGTGATCGCAACACAGTACCAACTATAGCAGTCAGATTCTGTGATCGCCACACAGTATCAACTATATCAGTCAGATAGCAGTCAGATTCTGTGATCGCCACACAGTATCAACTATAGCAGTCAGATTCTGTGATCGCCACAGAGTACCAACTATATCAGTCAGATTCTGTGATCGCCACACAGTACCAACTATAGCAGTCAGATTCTGTGATCGCCACACAGTACCAACTATAGCAGTCAGATTCTGTGATCGCCACACAGTACCAACTATAGCAGTCAGATTCTGTGATCGCCACACAGTACCAACTATAGCAGTCAGATTCGGTGATTGATTTTGGCCCAGTTAACAGTCAACTGACAGAAAACTTCGAGTTTATCTTTCCATTTATGTCGGTTATTATAACAAGCCCATTGGCATATTCCTATCGGAGAAGTATAATACAAAGAAGAGATTATTTGCATTATGATACGTTTTATTAGCAGTCTAACATTGTCCGTGTCACATATCCCGAACTTGAGAATATCATCAGTCATTGAATATGCAGTTGTTGTCATCATAAAAATAGCATTTATCTCTTGACTAAATAAACCCATTATTTGGTTTTTACAATCGCTTATTGCCTTAGCCTCCCCACTTCGAGAGTGGTGTATCATTACGTAAAATTCAACCACGGGATTCATTAGCAAAACAAGAAATGGCGAGGACTCGTGAGTACAATTCCGCCTTACTGCCATGGAATGATACAATCTTATAACAAACAAATTCAATCATAGAAGTCACTTCAGGCTATCCTCTGTAAAATTTAATCGGCTTGCGAAATATTTTGACTGGACGCTTGTAATTGTAGACTGGCCTGTGATATATTTTGACTGGATACTTGAAAACTGGCTTGTGAACTGGAGGCTTGACGATACCTGAAATCAAAGCAAGAAATAAGAGAGGAAATCAGTCGTTTGATGAAAAGCTTTCCCATTACTTTGTTTTGAATATTTCTCAATAAGTTGTTAAATTCTGCAGCATTTTTGCAGTATTTTGATCAATAAGATATGGCGTTTTATTCCCTCAAAGCCTAGCCTTAAATGACCGTGAATTAGTCAATCCACTAAATGATACTATGCCTGTAAAATAAAGTCAATGGACAATAGATTATGCCTGCCTACGGCATGAACGGAGTTTCCACACGAAATAATAAATTATGCATATCAGAGCCTTTATATAGTGAGAAAACAGTTGAAATCTCTTCAATAAAGTCAACTTTTGAAACTTAGTATCGTATCATTTATACACTTCTGCTGGAGCCTATCAATTGATTGACAAACGGCATACCACAGAGAAATGTGTGTTGATTCGTGCATTGGGGCTAAGGCACTCGCAAATATTAGTTTATTAATCATATATTCTAGAAAAATAAAGAAATAAATACACCACAGACACACCCGGTACATACACCTATAACCTATGGTATAATATGGTCATATATACTCAGCGTATATACATAATATATATGTTTTTCTAGAATCAACCATTAGTATGCTGGTGCCCTAGATTGAGTTTAATGATTATAATCGACAACTTACATATCTTGTATCCCACGTAGAATTTAGCGTAGCAGCCGTATTTGGTGTAGAGATAGTACCCACTGTAGTAGTAATTCCCGTAACTGCATTTGTAGTGAGATAACTCGTGGTACAGTTTGACAGAGACGATGGTCCCGGGTACATAACAGCTGGCTTTGTCATAGTAGTAGCCGTAACCACAGGTCACATATATGTACTTCACATAGCAGTGAGGTTTGTATACAGGGTGCTTAGGCTTGTAGTACGTCGCATCCGCTGGAAAAAAGGCAAGACAAATCTAGTCAATACAGTTTATGATCATGATAATTCTGATGGCTCAGGGGGTGAACTGGTGAAACAGTACAACCATCTCACTGGGGAATGCTAATACCCCAGCCACCAGTCAGATTTTCAGACATGATTCCCGCCCGAACAGTGACACCATATATAGTAAATGCGACGTTAATTTTTCAGTTCTGCATTATAACTTTTTTGACCAAACGTGAAAAAGAATGATCGAGAGATTATTTTCCCCGTTTATATGGGCAGAGCATATGAAAATAGTCCACTCATGTATAAAACTGTAGGAGTTGTTCGGTCGGATTCAAACTAAACCGTGTTCTCTATACGTCATAGCCACGTTGTAAAGGTCATCTTCCGCTACTGTTGGCAGGGTCATAGTCACAAGCTCGCAAAACAAGAGTTTTGGGGTGTGTGGACGGTGGTATTACGGTGAAGTATCGAAATATGGGGTCTCTATATATAACCACATGCTTTATATAAATCCACAACAAGGCGTGAAACGCACTTTGGATGAATCGAGAAATAAACGGTTTATCGCCAAACAAAATACATCAGCATATTCTACAAGTATCATTTTATATATTCCCGTCGTCAAATTAGTAAATTTGTGCAATTTTTTACCTTTGCCGGGCGATTCAAAATCCAACGTAACTGTCCATCCATCTAGGAACAGCCCGATTATGGCGGGCTTCGTTCTTAATTCTGATTGGTCAGTCGCGACACCCTTCCGGCAAGAGAGATCACGCACTGATCATGCAGCTGTCGCTACTGACCAATCAGAATTGAGAACGAAGCCCGCCATAATCGGGCTGTTCCTAGATGGATGGACGGTTACGTTGGATTTACTGAGGGGTGTTTCGCCTTCATTCCAAAATGGAACATCAGGGGGTTCACTGTAGGGAAAAGGGGCAAATAGGGGATTCGCTTCAGTTTGAAAAGGGCATTTATATGAGAAAAATATATAATATTTCAGAAAGGGGGGTTCGCCCGAACCCAGAAACCCCCCCTTGGCTACGGGCCTGCCCTCTGACTTGTCGCTGATTAAGATCTGAGGCCATCACTCCCATTTCCCTGTTCTGAGTGCTGATTGGTTCTCCCCCACCTTGGGATGTATTTTTGAAACGTCAAGCTCAGACCACAGCTGATTCGGGGGAGATAGGTTGACTTTGTGATTTTATGCACAGAGCATTGTCTCTTCTAATTGATATTTCTGAATGTTATTTATGTTAATCGAACATCACCATCGTTCATAGAGAATAACATATTCATCTGATGAAACGAGCTAAAGAAGATGAGTTTTGCTTTCCAAAAATCGTACGCCTGTCGCCCCCAGTCCACAATAGGTAGCTCGCGACGAACCCTGGCGAGCAAGTCTCGCCCGTTCTCGGGCACTGTGGCGAGAGAAATTATCGAGATTTTGTTAAGTCTGGAAATATCGGTTAAAATTTGGCAGGGATATGGCCTTTTTTTTTGCATAAAGAGGCCAGATCGGGAGAAGGTAAAGTAAGATATATGCGTTTAACCATTTCTCGATCTGTTAAAAGGGAAGTTTATTCGATTTTCGAAGACAAGAGGATATAAAACAAGAGGGTTGTGAGCGCGGTGAGTTGACGGCTCCGACTTGATTGTCCTCCCTTACCCATTTATTCCCTACCTCGACCCCCCCTCCCCCGTAATCAACCTAATTAACCAATTAACAACGGTAACGAGCCCCTGTGGTTCTGTTCATCAAAACTTCAGTGTCCTTATTTCATATGTGATTAGGTTATATAGAAGCTCCGGATTTAAGACTTATCACATAGGAACCGATCTTTAATGTGCCAGATTACCTCGATAGCTTTAGTTCGTGTCCAAGGCTGGGCGACCTCATACTTGCCATCATTCTTATGAGCGACACATTGAAACTGACAGTAGCTTTAGTTCGTGTCCAAGGCTGGGCGACACATTGAAACTGACAGTTCCTTGTTCGTTGAGGAATAAGGGTGGTAAGTAGAAACAAATGCGCAATTAAATAAGAAAACTTATTTTGCACATTCCTCGATTAAACTTCGTCGGCCATCAATTTTAAAAGATAATTCTTGTTAACTGTAGACTCACCTTGCTTCAATGCGATGGCAGCGAATACCACAAGAACCGATGGCAGCAAAAATGTCTTCATGTTACCGGGTTTGTCTCCTGTTAGGTATCTGAAATGTATCAACATATTATTAAAGATCGGACCATAGGATACAGCGTATGACAGTCCATACATGTACATCCAGCCCAGATATAGGACAGTCCACACTTCTAGTCCTGACATAGGACAGTCCACATTTGACTGGAAATCATTTCCACTATCAGAACGGATAAATAATTCTGAATTCAGTCCACACATCTGGTTCTGACATAGAACAGTACATACATCTAGTCCTGACATAGGACAGTCCATACACCTAGTTCTGACATAGGACAGTCCATATATCTAGTTCTGACATAGGACAGTCCATACATCCAGTCCTGACAAAGGACAGTCCATACATCCAGTCCTTACAAAGGACAGTCCATACATTCAGTCCTGTCATACGACAGTCCATGTATACATCAAGTCCTGACATAGGACAGTCCACGCATCTACACTGTCAGAAGGATTGGGTTAAATTAACCAGATGTTATTGGTTATAGACGTGACGGATTCAAAAAGTTTGGGTCAAAATGGAATTTTAGGTCCTTTTGGTCCTGACATAGGACAGTCTATACATCCAGTCCTGACATAGGATCCTTGTTATGTTGCGTTTAGTAAAACAGTTCATACATATAGTCCTGACTTAGGACAGTTCATACATCTAGTCCTGACTTAGGACAGTCCATACATCTAGTTCTGACTTAGGACAGTTTATACATCTAGTCCTGACTTAGAACAGTCCATACATCTAGTTCTGACTTAGGACAGTTTATACATCTAGTCCTGACTTAGAACAGTCCATACATCTAGTCCTGACTTAGGACAGTTTATACATCTAGTCCTGACTTAGGACAGTCCATACATCTAGTCATGACTTGAGAAATTAGCAAACATCTAAATGTACATAACGTTCCTGCAAAATGAAAGTTAATAACTGTCTATTAGTGATTATGAAAATCTAACAATAAATGAAAAACTGTTGCTGTTTGCTAATGGTTACAGCAGATTTTGAAAAACAAAAACGCAACTTACCCAAGTCCGGTCCTAACAACGTCCTGGGAGTGCTGGTAAAGTTTGACAGCTCCCCTATCTTTATAGGCCAGCACTTAAAAAAGATTAAAACTACACAATATCAGATAATGTTAAAAAGTACCGCCTCAAGGTTTCATAAGCTTCAATTAAGTCATACGTTTCACTTTGTTTTTAAGTCTGATATCTTTTTTCCGTGAAACATGGGTGTGTTACGGTATTTTTCAGAAGTATGCCCTTGTTTGACTTTCGGTATTTGAAACGGGGATTTTTGCCATTTTTTAAAATGTTATGGGTCTAGACCATGGTGTTATTTATCATCTGCACAAGTCCAGGTAATCCCTAAATCTTCGAAGAGGGTTTACCTGGACCTTTTTGGTGATTCGGATGAGTTCTTGAGTCGATGCGTCTATTACACAATCTCGTACATTTCATTCCCAGCGGTTGTTTTAAATTAGCGCGCCGGTATCTGAAGCCTGCGGTTTTCGCTTTGACACCCGATGTCGATTTTAAAGGTAGTTTGACCCGCGATGAAATTCAAACCAGTCAAAATTCAAACCTCGCTGCAGATTGGCCTGATGAGCTGCTTCAGCGCCCTTACGGATTGGTTGGGTTTAATGGAAACCCCTCCAGCTATTTATATCCAGAACTGCTATCGGTAACTAACCAAGCCAGTGTATCGATCGTAACCTATCGATTGATACACTGGCTCGCGAGGATGGTTATTTATATGCTGCTGAAAAGTTTGATTATCTTGAAATGAACACAACATAGTGAGCGGAAGCTACACAGATATATAATTTCAACCACCTCACCGGGGCAATAACACCCCAGCCACCCATCACATTTTCGGACAGGATTCCCTCCGGAGCAGCACACCACCGGAAGTGACACTATATATAGTAAAGGCGATGTTTGTGGGAAGTTCAGGTTACTTTTCAATTCTGCATTATACCTAGCGTTAATAAGAATGATGTTGACATTATCGCCGCCGTTTATATGTGGTGAGCATATGAAAAGTAGTTCGCTCATGTGCAACTGAGGAGTTATGTGGATTCAAACAACGCGGTGTGTCCGGGGGTGTCCGTATACGTCATAGTCACGTCGTAACGGTCGATCGTATACGTCATAGTCACGTCGTAACGGTCGACTTCCTCTATTGGAGCAGGGGCATAGATAGAGTGAGCCTTTGAAACGGAGCATGCGCTGTGGGGAGGTTGATATAATTCATGTTCTTCTAAAGCAGTATAATCGATCATTGAATGAAAATACGTTTGTGAACTTCGTCGAATATCGATACACAAGATCTAATTTTTTATCTAAAACTTTCCTCAATAGAATTTTAGGACTTATTTTCAAATATACAGTTTTGACTAAAAGTTATTCTTTGTGATGCCTTGATCATATAGGGACATGGAATGTGGCAAGATGATATGATGAATTCGTTGTTTGCAGAAATTGATACATCGGAAATTATTTCAAACAGATGAATATTAGATCCCCTTTTTTGGCAGAAGTAAAAGTTTAAGTTGATAAATCTTTTTAAACATCTTTATTCGAAACTTTGATCACTTTTGCATAAATATTGCATGACAACAGCCTGAATAACAAATGTATGAAGTTTCACGATAATGAAACTTTACTAAGGGTGACAGTAAAATCGTTACAACAACAACACACTAGAGCAGTCTAGACCCTTAATCAACTTTCGATGCTCGACTGCATGGGTCTTGCGCGGCTCCCATAAGAGTTTTCTCAACTAAGAAAAAAACATTTATGCTAGATTCAAGGAAATAAGTACAGTTTTTAAGTGTCAAAACTTTTTCTTTTAATGTAACTATATTCTCATTTAAGAATTATAAAGAAATTTAAACGTGCTAATCTGAAATCCAGGAAAAATTAGTCTACTGTGCTAGATTGTACGGTAAATAAAAAGTGCATCTTCAAGATCTTTGTGTGTGGCTCCACCTTTTTACTTATTAAAAACAAGTCAAGCGTGCAGCCAAAAAAATATTGAAACATTTCCTAGTCCCGTGACATTTATGTCAGCTGTTCAGATCGTTTGTGCTTTAGGAGGCAAGAATGTGATTTCTGATTTAAGAATATTTGAGAAAATTCAACTTGTTTAAATAAATTATAAGAATTTTTCTATAGTGCACGATCCGGTTCCATGCAGTGAGAATTTGGCTATTTTGGGTGTCATGTGTTTATGGAGAAAATCACAGGTTGTTGTTTCATCATTAAAATCAATCGTAAAAATATGAATTATGGGGGATTACCCTTTAATCCCAGCTATAAGGGTCGAGGTTATCATTAACGTGTTTAAAATTAATTAAAGTCATCAATTACTTAACATAATGCCTATTCATCATTGAATCAATGGAAAAAAGAAGAACTAGGGATACAGAAGGCTGTGTGAACAATATTACATAATTTTTCAACTGTATTTCTCAACGTCTTTTTACATTTCGGTTTTAACATGCATGTTGGCATAAATCGACTGGAATACACGGGACTTTCCCCTCCGTGATTGCTCCAAGATATACATTAAGGTATATACATTAATAGTAATGAGCTATTCATTAACGTGTACGAATACTACATGTATCATATTTCCTTATTCATGTTTCGTATATTCGGTCATGAGTAAATTAATTATTCAACGTTGGCTTTTCTTGATTGGATGCCTCTCAGAAAACATTTGGGGAATGCAGGTGTCCTTGAAATTATCAAAATTACATCCTTAAGTAATGATAGTGATGAGGCCCCGCCCCCGAGCCAAACACTTGTCACATTCACTTTATTACTCCGCATTTTGTATTCAACATCAGACCTTTCTTATGGTCAAACAAATTTAAAATTCATAGTCTGAATACGAAGTTTAATGTCAAATCTGAAAATGATCATACCGTAAGCCCCAGACATTCAGAAAATGGTCTATTTATCGCATTCCGATTTGCACTAGCTTCACGTGAAATATTTCAGAATAAACCTTACGATTAGGTTCATATGAGCAAGAATCAATGTAACTCCAAATATGGATGTCATTTTGATAAACATTGTATATTTCAGCACGTATTATTCTATCATCAGGAATACATATCGATTGTAATTTGGCATACTCAAGCTATGTAAATGGAAAAGGGAATAGTCAAATATGTGGCATGCCGCAAAGAACAATACCATGGAAGTATATACCCTAGGCGTATATATATCCGCCCTCGCTGCATATATGCAAACGCTATCTCTCACTGGACGTATGCTGCATAAATCCATACGCTATCTCTCACTGGACGTATGCTGCATAAATCCATACGCTATGTCTCACTGGACGTATGCTGCATAAATCCATACGCTATCTCTCACTGGACGTATGCTGCATAAATCCATACGCTATGTCTCACTCAACCCGAACACCAACCACCTCGCTGGGGGTCTAATAATACCCCAGCCACCAGTCAGATTTTTGGACTGGATTCCGAGCCGCGCGCACATCGCCGGATGTGACATCAAATATAGTAAAATAGATGTTTGCCGAACATTTCGATTACTTTTCAAGTCTGCATAATACCTCTGTTGACCTAGCGTTAAAGAGAATTATCTGGAGAGAGCATATGAAAAGTAGTTCGCTCATGTGCAAAATTGAAGGAGTTGTTCGGCCGGATTTAAACTGAACCGTGCATACGTGGGTTTTCCACTATACGTCTTAGCAACGTAGTAAAGGTCAACTTCCGCTATTGGAGGCAGAGATGATAAATGAGCCTGTGAAATGGAGCATAGGCTGTGAGGAGGATGCCCGAACACGGCGATGTTTGCGCTAAGGTCGATGTTTTACGTTTATATGATAATAGTCATCGCGAAACTATCACCGACGGATAATGGAGTAAGTGGTCCTGCGATTGGATCGTTAAGAGCAGCGATTCGATTGGCTAACGCCTGGCGTCAGACGTTGCTATGCTATTCACTCTCCGCGGTTCGATATTTTTGGGCCAAAATGCCGATTCGTGGGGATTCTTATTCAAAACTGACAAACAGTCTTTCCCTTCGTGTAAGCGCCCCAAAAGTTCTATCTGCTTATTATTTAGTGCAAATGTTACCCACAACCGCTTCTTCGCATAATCTAAAGATTGTTCTAAGTCTATACTTGCTTATCTCAACGTTAAACGAGCTTGTCGGAGCTTTCACGCATGAAAAGATGTAAAACAAACGACAACCATGCATGCAGAGTGCGCGTGTAACTATTACATCGTACGTCACATCCGCTGCTGTCAGAAAGTCAGGTGACTTGGTCAAGTGAATCCTGTCTGTCGGGGTTAGTTTCGCGATGGCTATTGTCATATAAACGTGAAACATCGACCTTCGCGCAAACATCGTCGTGTCCGGGTTCATGTCCTACTGTATGACTATGCATGGGGATTATAACCTAGAAGATATCGCGGAATGTTCTGGAAAAAATTCTCCTCCAATCAGAATACGCACTTCAAGGGTAGGCTGACGATTGACTAATTTCCCTACAGCCAATGCACCTCGCAATCAACAGGGCATTCTCATTGGTTAATGGATGTGACATCAGACACGCCCACATTTTCCCCCTATTCCTATAACCGGGCCTATACTTATAACATGGCACTTGGACCCCCAAGTCATCTCCCTCCAGGTATGGATGTATTGCATGGGCTACATGTGTGCCTGTAACCTTTGATATTCTTCCTATACCTAAAACATTATACCCCTCATTTGCTCCATTTCCCGGCATTTTCCCTATACTTATAACGTTATCCACGTCACTCTCTCCCCAATCCCTTCTATATTTCCCTCCCGATTTTCCCTCCCCCGCAACTTTACTACTAGATATACGCTTTTCTATACTACTCATGCTACTGCAATATGGACTACAAATATTATTTAGCCTGAATATAATTCATTGTTTATATTGCATATGGAAATTTGAGGAAGTATAAATGTATCACATTCATACAGGTAAGGTCTATGATGAAGATAACCAAATACACTGCGTTATAACTTTCTATAAAGTTAAATTTTCTGACAAAAGAATATTAAAGTCTGTGTGATGTATGGGCATGGGGGTAGGGTGGATTCCGCCCCTTAGCAAGCATGCCCCTGTATCTCTGGGATGGAGAAACTTTGGCAACTGAAACTTCAGGACTCTTTTAGTAACTACTATCACCCGAGAAAGCATCATGGGTAGCTTCGAAATGCCGAACATGAAGGTGGAGACGAAAAGTTGCCTTTTCGATGTCTTTTAGTGTTTAATTGTTGAATTTACCAGAATGTGCGGCTGCCTGGAATTATTTTATTTCACATCAGATAATTATTATCTAAATTTCTAAGCCATTTAGGAGAAACACGACGAAATGAAAAATCAATTTGTATATCTTTTTTTCCTTCTTTTCTGAGAGAGACAGAGGGGGGGGGGAGACAGAGAGAGAATTAATGTTTAACGTCGCGTTCAGCAATGTTTAGCTTGATAAAAAGAATCTCTTACAATATTAAAATCTATACAGTCGATCAGAATATGTTTCACTAAGAGATATTCGCGGCATGGAATACGCCTTGAGGCTGGTTCTTTTTTTCAGTAAATGTTCGTGAGTTAATCGGGTATGACCGATTCTACATCGACTGATCATGGCTTGATCGAAACGTTTCTGTCTACTCAGATGAATATATCCTACAGTTTTTTGAAACTTTTTTAGAAGTTTGTTATTATTCACAGCATCCCATAAAGATTGAAACAGCTTTCTCACACAAGCACAAATAGAGAGCTGACACAACAGGTTCTATACTTCCGTAAATTGTATGTCTTTTAAATATTTCTGAAACGAAGAACAATAACTGTTGTAGGGGGGGGGGGGGTGCATTAGGCCTAGATTAGGGTACACTGGGACATTTTTCACCTTTTTGCAAAAATCTCTGTTATTATTGTCCTGTAGTGTAGCCTTGTATACTCTCGTTATAATTTATACTTA